>JAOTAV010047185.1:0-16868 GCA_026546445.1 Cyclargus thomasi
AAAGATAGACAAAGTGGCGGATGCGTAAAGGAAATCTGTCAGTTTAACCCAACGATCTGACATTTTATCGATTTTTTTATCTTTCGCCGTGCTAAGCCCCCTAAAGTTAAATAAAAAATTTTTAAAAAATATAAAATCTCTGTTAATTGGATAGCATGCCAAAGATCTATAATTAAAAGCTCGGTTACTCTATTCATACACAAAATTTCACAAAAAATGTCAAAATTTGTATGAAATTCCATGTCAAGTTATTTTGAACAGACTATAGCCGGTTGAAAGAAAAATGATTTGTTGTTAGGTTCCACCTCAATGAAACTGTCTGTTTTGCCGGTCAAACAATTATACCCAGTTAATATTCTGTCATTCTCAGAGCTCTGTTCTTGACAGTTCGATGAGCCGAATATTATTTTTTGGTTTTGTTTTTATTTACTTTCCAATCGTCCGGTTTTAAGCGGAAAACACACTGATCGGACGCGACTTACGGACGCGACTGACAGCCGCGATCTTGATAACAATTGTATACTGGGGGAAATTAAAAGAGAGCCAGTTGATGGACTTTGTTTTTTGGTCCGAATACGTCAATTCCACGAAAGTCGTGATTTCTCGGAGCAGTTTTACAAAACCAGACCAAATTACTTAGATCCACAATCTGTCTCTTTCAACTTCTCTAATTGTACGTTGAAGTGTGCAAACTGTAAGGCGTAAGTCGCGGACGTTTTGTATGGGCTGTCAGCCTCGTCTGACGTCAGTCACGGACTTTTTTGCATGGGCTACAATCGTACAAAAGTAAAATTACAGTCTCGGAGCGACTAGGAGTGGAATAGCGCTTAAGCGCTGTTGCCACCTTGAACGGCTACTGTCAATCTTTATAATATTTAATCGAAAACCGTTTTAATTAATTTGACTTTTGAAATATTTTGGCTTTCTGGTTTGTTATTATCAAGCAAAGTTGCATATACGTGACTAATAACTTAACTTGTCTAACTTAAAAATGCTTCCTTAATAAACGCATAAAAATTACTTAGAATTAGCTTTTTTAGAAATAATAATAACTAGCATTTGTCAGCTTGAAAACGATTCGTCTCACGGGAGCGTTTCATCTTAATAACAGTATCCAATAACTCAAGTCAGGGACCATACATAAAGTACGTCACACGGAGGAAGGGGGTCGTTGATGTGTGACACGGTGTGACTTATCTATTGTGTGGGGGTTCTCAGTTTTGTGACATCACATTTTAAATTTTGAAATTGAATCTCAAAATTTGAAATACTGATGTTTTAATTTTTAGGTAAAAAATGCAAATTTTTTGACGTCACAATACGGAGGGATGGGGGTCCTCGGATATACCACGAAATTTGTGTGACGTACTTTATGGATGGTCCCTCACTTAATACGCTATCTGCTTATCATATTATTTCTCAAAATTCATTCAAAAGTTTGAGCGTGATTGACGGGCAAAACTACGAAAAGTAAACAATTGTAACAATTTAAATGAGATTGTATGATTATTACTTAGAAACGAGACTTTCCATAAAGTTTATTATTTCAAAAAATTTATTACATTTGATATGAATGTACTAAGAAATTTCGAGATACCATTCCTGATGCGTGCTCATGTTTCTATGAAAGTATATTTTCCAAGAAAATAATTAAGATCTTAAGTACATTTTATCATCTTCTAAAATTATTGGAGCATTTAACATAAAGCAAAATCCCTGTTTGCTTTATGTTAACAGATAAATAAAATAGAAATGGGAAGTATATTTTTATTATAAAATTTACTGGTGTATATGTTTTTGTTAAAAATATGATGACAATTTATTAATCACCATTTTATAACTCATGCGGATTAACTTGGCACACGGCTCAGGAGTTATATATTCAACTCCATCTGCCAGTACATAATGTCCTAGTATCAATATAATTTACCACTTGATGTATTACTCGTGCGACATAACTAGGCACACGGCTTGAAATGTCAGTTATGTCACCCGCTTTTCTGGTTCCCCTCGCAGCACCCCGCATTCGCCTTATTCGTTGTTATTCGTAGTCGTTGAGTATCGTTAGAATAAAACAGTTTGAAAAATTCAAGCTGAAAATTTATGAATTTTATGTCTAGTAGCGTTGACATAACAACATCTATTACTTGTCAATGTTATTGTTAAGTTTTTGTTATACATTTGTTAAGTTTGTCATTGAGTTATATCTCTATAGAGACAACACTTCTAGCAACTAAATTTTTTTGGCATTTAACTATTTCTGACACGGCCAAGGGTTATAACTGTGTAATAAATAACTTTATTTATGCAAAAATTTAATACTCTCTATGTTATTAACAAGTTTGCAAAAGAAAAATCAGGCTTATCTTCTGAGTGTCTGACAAGTTATCCATGTGTCTTTTGGGTATGTAAGAAGTCAGTCCTGCGCCGATCCTGTCGGCCATCCGTCTCACCAAACATTAAAAGAAAAAAGTAAAACATAGTACTTTTATGTATTGCGCGCTAAATTAGGCACTATAAAATGAATCCTATGTTTCCTGGTTTCAATAAAACCAGTCACTTTTAACGAAATCTGTGCACCATTATTATATAGCCCAAAAAATTAATTCCGTCCTAAATAAAAAGTAATTTTATTGCAACTGGTATTTTTCGTCGTTAAAATTTTATATTGCACTCTCGTTTCAATAAACTGCAACAAGAAAACACGGAAATAAAATACGGGAACACGTTTCCCGGGAAAACGGGACAGACAAGAAAATGGACTGCGTCTTAAAGTAAAAGCGAAGTTAGAAGAAGTTTTATTCAAATAATAATAGCTTCCCTTACTATTTAGGCTGTGACGGTTTTTTAAATACAACGTAAATGTTGTTTGATCTAATGATGATATGAATAACTGATCTAATGTCTACGTTTATGAGCATGGACAGTCAGACAGAGCAGGATGGACAGTCTTCGTTTTTTTACTCTTTTTAGGGTTCCGTACCCAAAAGGAATAAGGGGACTCTATTACGAAGACTTTGATGTCTATCCGTCTGTCTGCCTGTCTGTCTGTCCGTCCCTGTGTCTCCAGGCATACGGACGGTACGGACTCAAGAACGGTAATAGCTAGAGAGTTGAAACTTTCACAGAATATGTATTTCTGTTTCTGCTATAACAACAAATACTAAAAACAAAATAAATAAAATAGTTAAGTAGCTCTAGTATAACAAAAACATTATTATTATATTGCAAATAAGATAATATATTGATGAATTCGACGCTTATCGGGAGCGTAGCTCAATGTTCAAGTCACTTGAGTAAAGCGCCGATTCGCTAGGAGGCAATGTTTCAGATCCCTTAAATGACATTTTAGTTAAATAATATGTTTGACTATTTTTCTTTTTAAATGTATTACTTTTTATAATTTTTTATTAATTTAAAACATTCGAAATTACGTTTTCCTAATATTTTGCTCTGTACTGGTACGGAACCCTTCGTGTGCGAGTCCAACTTGCACTTGGTCAGTTTTTTACACTACTAATCTATATTAGTTGTGTAAGAAAGAGTAAAAAAAGTCTTCCTCTACTGGAAGAATTTTTTTTTTGTATCTTTGTATGTCTGTTACGAATAAACTCAAAAGGAACCGATCCAATTTCAAAAATTGTTTCATTATCGCAGAATAACAGACTATAATGTATATCTAGGGAAATGGCTAAGCGCGAGTTATACGTTGTTATTCCTATTAAATACTCCTGTTTGAGTACTACTGTGGGAGTATACTAGTATTTAATAAAATGAGGGGCCAAACAAGCAAGCATCTGATAAAAAGCAACAACCGTCGCCCATGTGTTGTCAATAAACTAAAAAATTATATAAAAAAAATATACTTTTATTTATTTACTATTTGTTGCACACACAAATTAGTAACAAGAAAGTAAAATATACATACAAGAAAGACGACACAGCAGGAACTGCACATCTCTAGCAGAGATTTCTTCCAGCAGTCCTACGGAGAGAAATGTGATGGGAGATATTAAGACAGGGCGTGCAAACATAAATATATACTTTCATACTGTTTATTTCTTTAGATCGCTTTATTTCTTTACATCGAATGCAACTCTTTATAATCATCATCATCATCACCATTATCCATCTTTATAATCGTCCATTTAAGACTTGTGTATTTTTCGAAGATTGAATTTGGCATTCGCTTAGCTTAGTCCGACGGTATCAGTCCCTCTCCCCGACCGGTTACAACTTACCAGTTGTGTCATTAAAATCAAGCTTCCGGAAATAATAATATTTTTTTTTATTTTATTAATCAATTACCATTTCGTTGGTCGTCGTACCTCTTTAATTACACGGTATTTGCTGACAATGACAATATACCTAATATTAACACAGATTATTATTAGATTAAACATAAAGTTAACACATGGATATTAGCTTTTCCGGTGTTTTCACCGGAAGAGTCGTACAATATTGGGCATTTGGCTTGCCTTGGCAAGGCTTATACATGGACTAGCAGAGTAAGTTTAACCTCTTATAACTATGACGTACGTAGACTACATAATTTTTCAGATAGTGAAATTTCAGACCAATCTGTTAGAATGATACTGACAAGCGTTCTGAATTCCGGGTCCGTGAAAAATTTGTTATTTGAAAAAAACGATATACTTGTGGTGCATAATGCTATTGTATGGTATTTAAGTCTTTTTAGAATTCAGAAAAGCCACTCACACTCGTTATCAGGGTCAGTGAAACGTAACAAAATATTCCCGTTAATTTTCCTCAATAAAAACTTTTTGATATTCAACCAGTTTCGCTGCCTATACCGGCGAAATTGAATTGAAACGATATCAAAACTCCGGCCGTTAATTTACGTTGACGTGAGGTTTTATGAAGTTAGCTGAACTTCCGCAGCCACCGTAACAATTTGTATACAACAAACCTCATAATTTTGGCCACCTTGCCATTGTGCTGTTCCCCCATCCCTTCTATTTACCCCCATCTATACATATAATAAGACAGTGAAATTGGCGTGTCTATACAATTAATATTTTTAGAAACTAATCAATTTAGGGGGCTTAGGAACAGTAATAGAACACAAATCTACGAAAAAAAAATTGTCTAATCTCAGGAACTACTGGACGGATTTGAATAAATCTTTTTTATTAAATAGCTACTAAGTCTAGGCAAAACATAGGATACATTTTATCTTGGGAAAAATGTACAGTTTGTGTAATATACAAATGTTCGCGCAACGAAGTTGCGGGTATTAACTAGTAGAATACTAAAATTCAATTGTTTATGAAGAACAAGTTTTTAAGTTGGAGTAATTACTTATAAATTGTATTTATCAGTCTTAATTAGGATACCAGCCAAGAAAAATATATTGTGGCGATCCCCACAGTAAACCCCATAATCCTGCATCGCGCTATCAAAGGTTTGACAACTTGACAACTGACAAGTAACACGTCATCTTCGGCCTGGCACCTCACGAGATCATACCTGCGGGTTTTCGTAGTTGGATACTGCTGCCGATCCTGGCGACACAGGCGATACAGTGGTGGGAATGTGTGGTGGGCCAAAGCCCGCAAAAAAAATATGTTTTCATAAAAATCTATCTTATATATAAGATTTTTATGCAAATATTGATCGGCCACATGAAGCTAGTGTGGCGTAAGCCGCTACTAGCCTAAAAATATAACTCCATCCTATTAAAAACTGTCCTGGCTTGTCATCTAGCTTACTAGCTTAGGAATCCAGCTAGTTTTGCTTTAACGAGGCCAGAGTCTTGTTTGCAAGCTTGCTGACAGTATCTTGATATACGAGATTGAAAAATTATCCTCGTGTATAGCACACGAGATCGGGACGACATTCGAGTGATGAGAATCATGCCCCTGGTTCGTTGCCAACGATTAACTCACATCGCCGCGGACTGATGCTAACGGGTTATGATTATCATTAAAGTTATCATTAAACCGGTGAGATATTGGAAAAATAATTACGTCGCAGCCAGAGCCATATTGAATCGCAGATATTTTGTCTTTTATTAATGTTGTCATAAAATTTTAAAATATTTTTACTGGTTTTTGTCCAAGGCTTTGCTCGCGTAGAATTCGAAGATTGCGTAAAAATACGAATATACTTACATATATATTCGTGTCTCCTTTTGGAAAAAAATAATTTTTCTAAGACCAAAAAGTAGCCTAGGTTACTCTCAATCTTTCCAAATAAGTCTATGCCAAGAATCAAGTCAATCACGAAGCGTAGCTTCGTTAGAGCGTGAAGTTGGGGTAACAATGAAAACTTTTGCAATTATAATACAAAAGTCGTGAACGTGAAAAGCAGTATTTGTATCAAATCTTACACATTAAAAAGTTTAGTTTTTATACTTTTACAAAATTGTATATTCGCTTTTTTCATTGTTACCAAATTAAATACCTAAAATAAAGTAAAAATAATAAATAAAATATTTTATTCAAAGGATACCCTCTTTGGGGGGTATCCTTTGTTCTGTAAACACTTTTTGGACGTCGAAACTTCGACACCACTCGTAAAATACCCTTGACGAGAGGCTTAAATTCCCAAAAAGCGGTATAAATTAGAAATTAGCAGTATTTCAATTACGCGGTCCCAACAAAAATGACCAACTCCTCCCGTTAAAACTTGACTTCCAACTTTAATCATCAATTATAGATGGCCTAAGTTTGTCGAAGTTCGTCCATTTGACTCTCAATCGGCCGACATAACCGATGTAATTAGAGCGCGCACTCAAATAAACTTTATAATGGGAACTTTGGACCAATTATGAAGACAATTTCACTTGGCGTTCGGCTTGGCTTACACTGAATGACACTCCGTCTCGTCAATGGCATGATTTTAGACAGATAGCGTGAAGTGGCGTAGAACAAAATAGACTCCGTCGCCTATGTCGTACACATGCATTTTATCCGTCTAAAATCATCTCATTGACGGTGACGGCAAGTGGTGGACAAACGGCGCCACACTGAATATAATGAACATTAGCAAGCAATAAGCAGTTTGAAGCCCGTAGCCAATACATGCTCTGTTTTGGCATACAGATAAAACCAGTCAAATTTGTTTATGTGCGTTTTGTATACTTTTATGGCTAGCATAGTGTCATGGACATTCGAAAGTATATACAAACTAAGATGCAGGGCTAGCATGGCGTCAGTAAATACGAAAGTATAGACAAATTGTCAGATAGGATAAACTAACAGATTTTCTGTGTGCATCCGTGGCTTCGTCTTTCTTGCTGTAAAGAAACACTTTCTCGGTCTCTATGCTAGGGCCGTTAGATATTGTTTTTTTTTAATTCATGGTTTTGGTACGATAAACGTGCATACACTTATATTATAGCTAGTCAGTACAGTGTAAAACCGTCTTTTTACGACTGAGCGTCGGACATCTGTTTCGAACGACTTTTGTTTTTCATAAAACGGCTTAATTACGTAAAAATCATCGCTAGCTGCCCTCAACAGCTGTTTATTCCGACCCAGCAATTAGAGATAATTATCGCCTGAAAGAAAATAAAAAGGTTAATAATTTTATTACGTTATACTCGAAAAAGTTTTTTATTTTTATCCTTATCAACTAAGTTAAAGGGCTCCTCAAATTAAAGTTTAAATATGAAAATTGTGAATTCAAAGCAACAATATGTTCTTTAATACCTGTTGCTAGCTTGCTTAAATAAGCATTTTCACACAATTTCTCATCACAAATTCTTTCTAAGCGGATGCCTGTATCATAACATATTGTCATAACATCTACACCTTCATGCTAATTTCCGCTCGATCTGACCCACAGCACAGACTACCGTTTGGGATGTGCATGAGAGCCAGTTACTTATTTTTATATAATAAGGGGGCAAACGAGCAAACGGGCTATCTGATGGAAAGCAACTACCATCGCCCATAGACTAGCAACATCAGAAGAGTTGCAGGTGCGTTGCCGGCCTTACCGGCGATACCTTTGGGTTATATAATATTAACAGCGAAAGTATGTACATCTGTCTATTACCTCTTCATGCCCAAACCAAGACCCGATTTTGTGGAAATTCGGCATGGAGATGCTTTCACGTCAACTCACGAGAAAGGATACTTTTTATCATGGAAAAATGTACGGTTTCTGCGAGATAAAGGAATTTAGCGCAACGGAGTTACATATATAATACATCCAAAATTCGAAAATATACAAAACATGCAGTCAAACGGAAGCGTGAACAGTGAACACGTTTCGACACACATGTTTAGTTTCAATATTTGAAATGTTATGTTTGCTTTGGATCCGTCCTAAATTTTTGTATTCATCCGCCTATGAAACTATCGATCAAACACATGGCCATCCTGAGCGAAATAAAATCAGCCTGCCGCGTCATATCAACACATAACTCCAATTTAATATTTTCAAACAGCGCTAAATAAATTACAAAAGGTTATTTTAGTTTAATGAAACACGGTATTCAGTTTTAACGAACATACAACAATGGAATAAAATGAAACAGTTTATAAAAATTATTCAAGTTTTATTGTTACTTGATGATGATATTCGTAGTGCATTTTTTAAATAAAGCTTTTGTATTAATAAGAAAAAAAAAACAATAATAACTAATTACAATACGTAAGATACAGTGGCAACAAATATAATTGATAAAATATTATTACAGTTGCTAATGTGCGCTACGAAGCACTACGATCATGTGTGTGTAATATCTTATCGCGCCAAATGTTTATTTTTTAATCATGATCTATAATGGACAGATTAACCAATGTATATTGCACTAGATGCCCTGTGGCGCTGGATGGATGTAATACTACGCCATAATACGAAGCTCTACGTAACGCTACACCGTGGTACAAAGCTTTACGCAACGCTGTGCCGTGGTACAAACCTCTATACAACACTACGCCGTGGTACAAAGCTCTACGCAATGCCACGCCGTGGTGCAAAGCTCTGCGCAACGCTAGGCCATGGTATGAAGCTGTAATTAACGCTATGCCATAGTGCAAAGCTTTACGCAATGCTACGCCTCTCTACGAAGCTCTACCCAACGCTACACCAAGATGACAAGCTCTACACAAGGCTACGCTGTGATACAAAGCTTTTTGCAATGTTTCGGCACGTTATCCATAACGCCGCGTAACATAGCGTTCCGTAGAGCTCCAGCTCTACGGAACGCTACGCCACGGTGCAAAGCCCTACAAATCGCTACGCCGTTATACGAAGCTCTACGCAACGCTATGCCGCGGTAAAAGGATCTACCCAACACTATGCCGTGGTACGCAGCTCCACGCCGTGGTCAAAGCTCTATGCAACGCTACGCCGTGGTACGAAGCTCTAAACTAATCATGCTATGACATTAATTCAGATCCGAGTGCCGTGTGCGAGTTTTTTTTTTTTCACATTCGACCGTAAATGCTTTTTTTGTTTAGTAAGATTTTGTATGGGACTTGTACGAGTATATGTGACCCAAAGGGTCGCTTGGTGGTGCTCGTATATAATCTTATTAAACCCGAAATGCGTTCACAGTCGAATATAAAAAAAAATCGCACTCGGGAATCAAAAGAGCCAATCCGGATGCATGCCAGCGTAGCAGCTGGCAGACTCAAATGTTCTTAGTGGGTATGGGTGGATTATTTCTAAGCATACACGCTTTTTAGCGCGACGTCGCGTTGCATATCACACGCGCATCACCCCAAGGCATTGTAGTATAATAGGTAACGAAACAGTTTTATGGTGTTTATTCTTAATGAATTGGAAACATAAGTGGAAGAAGCGAATAACTAACCTGTATTTATGATAAGAAGGAGGCAAGCGAGTAGACGGGTTACAGATTAATAGAAAGCAACTGCCGTAGCCCATGGACATCCGAAGAGGTGAATTAAGACTTTATGAGGGAAATGGAAATGATGGAGAATGGAATGGGAATAGGGATAAGGAAATTGGGCCACTGGGTAACTTACGCATAAGAGTAAACTCATTCTCTGAACGAAATACAGCACAACGCCGTTTTTTGTAAGGCCATGATGTCACTCCGATCGAGTTGGCCCATTCGTGTAAAAGAGATCGGAAAATGTCTTTTCGGTACACGCCTACAACCGGGTTCGAACCTGTACCCTCTCGAGTGCGAACCAAAGGTCTTACCCACTAGGCCACGGACGCTCATAAACATTTTGCAACCTTCGGGTAAATACTATTTTTTTTCTAGAACATTTTGACTAATCTTGTAACTTACTTACTCAATTATCTAGCTAGTGTATCTAGCTTCACACCAAATCCGTCCATACACGGAAAAATCCGGCAGTTTTTAATAATTTTAGTTATCTGCTTCTTCCGCTTATGTATTCAATTCAGACCCGGAATCCAAAGAGCCGTTCCAGGTTCAAGACTCCTCACAACTCAGACATTGAGGTGTCAACCACTTAATCCCATGACACGTTTGACAGACGTGACGCGTGTGACGTGACAGATCTGCCGACGTGTCACTGGGGCGGCCAATTAACTCCCGCCCCGAGCGAACAATCACGCTAATGAATGTCGACCAAGTTTTTTCGGGAACAAAGAAATCCTTCCGCAACAATGGCGTAATCTTACGGATTTCGTGTGTTATTAAATTTTATATTGCGGATTAAGCATTGTGTTCTCGGACGTTTAATCTCGGTGTGTATATTTATATGTTAAGAACCGGAATACAACAAACCTTTTTTAGCGCATGGCAAATTTTTATTACCACTGTGTTCGTTTTTTTTTTTGCGAGAATTGACAGCGGTATTTAAGAGCGGATTTGGTACGGAGTGAAGTGAGTATGCGCTGCTGCTGTCAATGTCATCCGCTAACTGACTTCACTTCGTGGCAAACTTGCTTAGTCTGGACAGGCTCTAACAATGAATAATTTCATATTCACAAGAAAAATCTGACTGCTTAAAAATAAATTTTTAAATACCCGGTACTTACCGGTGTCTCTTTCGATACGAATGTGTAAGTACGGAATTCGTTTCGTATAGGAAAAAGGTGAAAGATGAACGTGTCCCACTAGCTAATATATTTTTTAATAATTTGATCTGGGTGTCCCAATGCGGAAAACGCCAATGCGAAACCTAATATGGAAAACGTACGTTTGCGGCCAGCCTAAGACAAATCAAACATTGAATCCATTCAACCGCTTAAGTTTTATCAGGAAACAAACAAATCTATGTAGGTTCATTTACCATTGTAAAAAATATTCTCAGCCAGTTGACGGACCTATGTCATTTGGTTGAAAAATATCGAATTCATGTAAGTCGTTATCAGTAAGGTCTGACTTAACACGTCCAAATCTGGCTATGAGTTAACTTCCTTGATTAAATGAATGAATGAATTATACTTTATTGCACCCAGAACCGGCAAGACAGTAAAATATAGATCACAAATAAATAATTAACAGACAAAAGGCGGTCTTGTCGCTAAAAGCGATTTCTTCCGGACAACTTCAGTAAAATTATTATAACTAACTAGAGTAATAGATTATACATGCAGTAAAAAACGTAACCCTTCTTTTAAAACAGTTTACTAACACATAAATAAAACGTTTTATATCTTCAAAAAAATATCAGCCTGCTTAACATAGCTACTGATACAATAAGTTTAAATGTAAGAGATTTAAATCTATTGAGTATCTCAATTCGTTCGTATACTCTGCAATATCCGGGAAAATAATCAGCTAAGCTCAAACACCAACACCAGATAAATCGATACCGTGTCTCTATTCCCAAAGATAGAAAAAGATGGGCCTAAATTATAGAAGGTAGCGAGTTACATAGATTTATTTTAATACTGTGATACAAGCTCTGTTGCCTGGTAGGTAGATGATGTTAAATATAAAAAAAGACCAGAGATGGATGAGGATCTTTTTTTTTTAAAGAAAAAGTTACGGTAATTTAGAAGTAATTTTTCGGATCATTAAAAAAACTATAGACGCTCCACACCACGTCAGTCTGGCCCCGTGCTAAGTACTTGAAGGACTTGTGTTACAGGGCTATATATTGGAATAATATATTTCCGTTGTCTGGAAAGACAACGGAAACATATTAAATACTTTTATACTATACACATTTTTAAGATTTTTATTATATGATAAACATATTAAATAATACATATCCAAAACCAAGGAACATTGAAAAAAATTTTGTTGATCGTCAACTTTAATTTTTGGATTAACAGTATCATCGCTCTCATGACTTTTAATATTTTAAATTCTACACTATTTATAGTCAATAATGTTTGAAACTGATTATTGTTCCATTTAGTATGTTGCGACTCAGTGATAACCTGCAATTATGTCAGTCCTAAAAAGGACCACTCTGTTACGTTGGTTTACGCTTTTTTTTGAAAACAACTACAAAACAAGCGACATTATAGAAATTATATCAAAGATTGAATGTTCCACATGATAACTCGATCCATTGGTAAAATAATATTTGATATAACATAATATTGTAACTTCAAAAAACTAAAAAAACACAAAATTACTGTAGGTTAAAGAATCCTTTTACGTCGTGAAGCCACGCGAAACAACTAGTCTTTTATATAGCAGGACATACCATTTTTCTCGGTTACAACAGCCATTTTAAAATAGATAGATAATAATACTCGAGAGTAGTTAAAACAACTATATCATTCCGTAATGTATGCAGTACAAACCGAGAAGCCTCTAGCGAAAAGTTTATTATGAAGGTAAATATTCAAGTCTCAGTAACGTCTCTCCTAATAAAGTCTGTGTTCGTTTGACAAACATTCGCCTCTTGATGTTTTTTTAAGGCTAAATTATTAGCAGTAAAACCTCCCGCAGAGGGATGTGTTTAAGTAATATCAATAATAAACGAGCTAAATGTACAAAAACAGAAAACCCGACTGCAGGAACCATTGCAATTTAAACATCAAGTTATATTCTTTGAATGGCCTTAAAAAGCCCTTCATTTTGATACCCTACTCGACCTAAATGGAGGCGGAAAATTTTTGGAACCTCAAAATATTGACTTCAAAATCCACCATTTTCATTTTTTAATGTACCCAGTGCCACTTGCGTTATCAAGTAGAATCTTACGATACCTAATTCGATAAAATCCTTCTAACAGCTTAGGCTGGAGAGCGTGCCAAACAATTATACATACATGAATACATACAAACATACTTTCGAAAAACATGACCCTCCTTCTGGCGCAGTCGTGTAAAATGCCTTATAGCGCTATCAGGAGCTTTTGGTATACGCCACACACCAACTGCATGCTAAGACTGCTCAGTAAATTCGCCGTTAAATTGAATTGCATCGTCGAGTTAAGCCGCTACCAGTGTTAATGCACACGCGAACGCCAATACAAACGGCAGATAAGCTGAGGCCATTACTAGTTAAATATGGTCTGTAGTTTCAAATGTTTCAGTGTGAAAGTCTAGGTGTAGGCGGAAGAAATTAAAAGAGATCCAGTTGACGAACCTACGTCGTTTCGTCGGAATATGTTGATTCTATTAGTAATGATCTGACGCCTGGGTTTGACTTAAGCTGCCCAAATGACTTAGGTTCCGCAATCTTGCTCTGTTTCAACTTTCCTGATAATACGTCGCGAAAATCAATTCATAGCCAGATTGCGGATCTAAGTTGTTTGAATTGGCTTATTCCGACAAAATAAAATTAAAATAAATATATATTTACTAAACAAACAAGCACGGGTCAAGACACAGCCAGAAAAAAACAGCAAAACAGAATAAATACACAACATGACGGACAATAGTATAAAATATATAAAAGTACAAAATAAAACATAATATTATAGTCTTTGGCTATGTAATACCCATACTGTAGTTTAGAAGGAAAACCACTCAGGCTTCCACCACCGCAAGCCGTGGCGCCTGGTGTTCCGTGGCTCCCTGTCAGTCTGTGATCTCACAGCGGCACACACAACACATTAATATAATTAATGCACGCACACATAAATAAATACTAAACAATTATTGGCAATTAAGATAAGGGCCGCAAATTTTCCCCCACGGGCAACAACTCGGGATAAATAAAGTTAGTCAGTACTCAGTCGGCGCTTAGCGTCAGGTCCGCCAGTCTCCGCGCTCGACCTGACTAAACCACACATGTTGCATTCCCATGTTATACTATAATATACAATATTACTAAAAGGTGTGAATTCTTAATGCAGACTGATCACAATACATAAGTCGTTATCGTGTCAAATGACGTAGCCCGCTATCTGACTCATCAATTTCTCTGGTTACACCTATTTTCATATATTTTTTTAATATCATAGCAGTATAATGCGTACTTAAGAGCCCAAATTGTCTCACTGTCAATATATTTTTTGTGGTACATTTTAACACACGGAGAAACTATAAGTTCTTTGGGTTTGGGTTTTAGCATATTAATTTAGATATTTAAACTAGATGATGCCTGCAACACCCTTGAGCCAAAACTCGTCTATCGCTCGGGGTACATTTTTCCGAAATAAAAATATTCTAAGTCGGTTCAGCAGTTTGGGCATGAAGAGGTAACAGACAGACAGACTTTTATAATATTAGTATGGAAGTAGTCGTATGTGATGTATAACCTTATATATAACACCTTCCTTCTTATAATAATGCTCAAGGCACTCTAACAACATTACCACCGTCCTCTTCCATTAAAAAGTCGCATCTTGTACAAGATGTTTTATCGCCGGGATGTGATCCCGCGTCCCCACGTCTCGGCAATAACACGCCAGCGCCACTGGGATTTATTCACTTAGCATCACAAACTGAGGTCAGTGAAGATAACATAGAAGCCATACATAACTTTATCATTGCTGGATTCACTTAACAGTATGCGAGTTCGGTGCAGAACAAGCTGAGATATAAGTATCCTCGCCTCGAAGTCGCCTCCGTGGTCTAGTGGTATAGAGCTTGGCTCTTCACCCAGGGGTGGTGGGTTCGTTTCCCGTGTTGGAAACATGTTATTTCCAAGTTTAGTTAGGACAATGCAGGCTGATCACCTGATTGTCTGACAAGTAAGGTGATCCATGCGTCGGATGGGCTTGTAAAGTCGGTGCTGCGCCTGATCTCTCGCCAGTCGTGTCGGTCATCCGTCCCACCAGGCTACGGGAGTAAAGGAAGAGAGAGTGCTCTTGTGTTCTGCGCATACACTTGGGCCCTATAAAATCACTCCTTCGTAATAGATCTGGTTTCAATGTAACCGATGTGGGTGTTATTACAAATACCCTCTTCTAATTCAGCCTCTAAGTAATCGCTGATGTTCGTTGTTCAATATTCGTTACGATCACCGTGCAAATGTTCACAGAATCGGTCGTTCAACTTCGCCAACTTACCGATCAAATGCAAATACAGACGAATTTCGGCGAACATAGGCGAGCATAACGTCTACAGAATTGTGTTCGCGTGTCACTGACAGAGACCCAAGAGTGACATAATATAGCATAAACATGATACATATTGAGAAACGAAGCATACAAAAAAGGACTATTCATTGAGAACAAAAATTATTGATTGATTATTATTATTTATAAATGCGGCATGTAGCTCCTGATAAAAATGCGTTTACGTCAAGGCATGTATTTTTTTCAAATATGACACTTAGTGTGTATAGGTACTAATGTCCTTAATGCCTTAAAACCTTTTTCCGATCAGCTGACACACGGTTCCCACATTATCCAACACGGAAACGATATAATGGATTGAGTTGTCAAATCGTCATTTTTTTATTTAACGACGAGTCGTAGCCAGAGCGATTTGTATTCTAAGACTGATGGATTAGGTTACAAATTTGTTTCCACAAAAAAGTAAGTGGTGGAAAATTATGAATCGATTTTTATGACTAGCCTACTTCACATATTTGTACGCACACAAAAGTTTTCCGGTAACTATCGGTGCCAAGCGCTGGTTGCTATCATTTACCGGTAATTTTTATTTTTAGCCTGTCTTGTTTAATGTGATGTTTAATCAAGGCTTTTTAATGAAACATAATAGTTGAAAAGATTTCCACAAAATATATATATATTTGAGGTTTTTTCATAGAAATTGATTCATACGCAAATGCCGGTCCTAATTGTATCCTGTTATGTCTTATATGAAATGCAAGTTATAGATGATATTAAATGGGCCCTTATTAAGTATTCGACGAATACAGACGACGACACGCAATCACAATTGTGTAGAGGGTACTCGCCTCTGCTCGCGGATATATGTCAATATTTTTTTTTATTCGGGTGGCTTACAGCTAACAACAATATAATAAGCTATTGAGATAGGTCATAAGATTACAAGCCTCCACAGATAGCAGTTACATATAAAGACTAATTAAACATACATAACAATGATTATACATAACAAACTTAACAGTAAAAAAAAATATCTAATTTATTATACAGAAATAACTGTTTGGTTCAATTATGCTTGGGTATTTGCGAGAAATGCGGTATTAATCAATCCAAGGCTGCTAGAGAAAAGTTCGATTTTGGGTTCTGACTTTACGAGGTCATTGAACGCTCTCATAGCTCTTGAAAAATATTTGCCATTAATCGGCGAATTGGCAAAGTACTAAGGCCGATTATGCGGACACTTACACGGTTGTCGTGCTGAAAAAAAAATTAATGAAAAATGTGGAAAAAAAAAATGTGATACAATAAACTTAAAAATACCATGAAAAACCCACAGGAGAACTATTCAGACGACCTCTGTAGCTCGGTTGGTAAGCGTGTTGGTTGGTTAATTTAAGCCGGGAGCCGCGGGTTCGAATCCCGCCGATGAAGCAAAAGTTTTTCAATGTTCCTGGGTCTTGGATGTGTATTAAATGTGTATCATATAATAAAAATCTTAAATATGTGTATAGTATA
>JAOTAV010047196.1:0-16867 GCA_026546445.1 Cyclargus thomasi
TATATTTTATCCCGGAAAATAGATAGGATTTTTCGTGGTAGTAAAAATTGTGGAGTAAGTCGTCGAAAAAACTGCCGTACGTTAATGACGATTTTCGCGAACGCTGCCTAAATGGTTAGAGATGTATGCTTGACTTCTATAGAAAAGTTGTAGAACTCAATAATGCCTACAAAAAGTCTGTGATAGTATAAACCCAACATTTATATATTAGCCATTATAACCACTTTTCCATAGAATAAAAGTAATTAAAATTATTAGCCTATGTTAATTGATCATATTATCGTCAAATACTAATCTTTATCCAAATAAACTATTTATTGAGCATGATTGTTTCAATAGCTATAAATTACTTTTTATTTTATTCCAATCGGACAATCCTTTCAATAGATATTCAAATTTAAATTTGTAAATGGTATTAAAACGAATGAAGGCCGCCACATTTTTTTTCAGAGAGCTTAAATAATAAATGTCCACCCGTGCGAAGCCGGGGCGTGTCTATTATTTAAAATATATGAAATCTGTAAGGGCAATAACATATTATTGCTTGGTGTAAAAGTCATATGAGTACATACTTGCAAGAAAGCAGACATGACACCAATGAGTCTGGCCTCTCCGCAACCGGAGTCCACCTCTTCTTTGACCTCGACCTTTGCCTCCATATCGTCGGGCAACGGCGGTGGCGGGGGCGGCTTGGTCATTGGCTTCGGTAGGGGCGGCTGAAAATATCAACAAAAAAGGCTAATTATCAAAATAAATTTTGTTTTTTAAATATTACATAAAACTCAACTCAAACCACTGGACGGATCGGGCTGAAATTTGGCATGACTAAGGCAACCGGTAAGAAAAGATTTTGATAAATTCTACCCCAAAGGAATAATATAAATCTGTAAATACTACAGAGAACTAACATGTGTCACTAAAGGGTTACTTTTCACTTAGTTGATAAGAATTACTCTTAGGGCAAAAAATGTTTGTAAAAAGATTTTTTTGTCATAAATTTAATAAATTACTTACATTTTTATCCATAGCATTTGTAAGGGCCTGGCGAGCTATAAACTGCGCCTTGAACTTTTCCATTTCCTTGTGGGAGTCCGCCTTGATTACTTCAACTTCGTTTTTATAAGCCTCCAGTTGAAACTTAAGACTTTCGTTTGCAAGCTATAAATATTTACAAGAATATATTTCTAATTCTTTTATAATAATGCTGTTATTACATATAGGTAAGTACTTTATATTTTGTTTTTTTGAAATTAAACTGAAATTAAATACCTAATCCAAAGAAAGCAATTTTCAAAAATTGAAAATAGGCAACAGGGTTGCCATAAAATACTGAATGGGCAATTTTTTTTTTCTTTTTTTAAGGTCCTTATTCTCTTTTTAAGGTGAATGGTAAAAAATTAATATATACCTTAAGCTGTTGCACATCTTCATTATCATTGTTGTAATAGCTCATATTTGTGTTGCTATTGAAGCCATTCATGTTATCGGAGTCTTCATTAACAAACTTCTCATTGAACTCATCTTTAAGGGACTGAAATTCCTGAAATCACAAATATGTAGAATTAATACCTTGATATTTCAAATTTTACGACGAATAAAATAACTTAAGTAGAAAATGAACATTGATTTGGTAGACAAATATAGTCTGGCTTCTATAAGTTGAACCTTGAATTTATTTTTACAAGCAACACTATTCCAATGCACTCTTTGATTTCAGTTAAAATTATACTAAAATAGGATTTCACGATTTTGATAATTGATCATGAGTATTATTTTGCTTTCATAAAAATAATAATACTCATGATCTTTTGATTTTTTATGCAAGAAATTATATTTAAATAAATAAAATTTGTATAAAAGATTTATTAAAATATGTACAATTTCCATTGAATATTCAGAGTCTGATTTTGATAATAGCAAATAAATTTTTAAAATAGCAAAACAAGTATTTCTTATTTATTTCTATACTCTGTAAAGACATAAGTCTATGTAGTCTGTGGTTTATCTATCTCTTCTTCCTTCCGGGTGTTGGGCACAAGATGTGAGTTTTTCTGTATAAAATGAAATTCAACGAAAAGTGATTAAGTAGATTATCTGGTATTAAAAATTCAATGATTCCTCTCCAAAATTACAATATTCATAATATAAATCATACTTAGAATTACATACATTGTATATTATTTATAACAAACAACACTTTGTTCTAGAAATCTCAGTTAGAATAACACTTTTTACAAAAAATTATATGTATTGAAATACTCGTGTTTAGGTCTCATGATCAAATATATCTACAGAATTTTTGAATTCTCAAGGTTTTTTCTAGGTTCAACTTATAGTTAGACAAGCTAGACTTTGCTTCACATTACCTGTATTCAGTACACAAATTTTATTATTTTAATGTTGATGAGACATTAATAAATGAGAACTCATTATATATTTTACATTACTTAACATATTTCAATCATTATAATATGATGAAAATGCTACTTTTATTCTCAAAATATTATTTATAAAATTCATAACTTCAATGTAATATTTCAATTTCTGTTTTTAAATCTTAAGATTTTTAAAATTTCTAACATATGACGATTTGTTAAAAGAATAAAGTAACATTAAACATATTAACTTAACACTGATATGAGAATAAGCCCCAAATTTTATATAATTTTATCTATGCATGTAAGACTTTTAATGTATATACAATAATACATTAATAATGTGGACGCACTTACACATACACGAGTATCCCTGAATTACCACTCTCTGGAACGCTGCGGCCATAAGTGATGAGATTATTGAAATATATACTCCCAATGGGTAACACGATGGAGCTCTGTACCCAGCACCTTGGTAAGATGTGATCTCCTCAACACAGATACCTGCCGAATCACTTGTTAGTGACTAACATTAGCGTGACCTACCTGAGTCATTTTTTGCCACGTCTCGATGTTCTTGCGCTGCGGCTTGGTGAAATGATCCCATACTCGTTGGTGTGTAGCTGCACTGAACACTTTCGCGACCTGTTCGACTGAGGTCACAAGTTATGTTAGGTGCACAGCAATACCGCTTGAGTAACATACCGTAATTAATTCGTGATCACCCGCATCTTTGGCGTGGATTTTAAGAGTTTACCGTTATATTACAAGCCGAGGCGGACAGAGACACGGTGGCTGCTTCATTCTCTTGTTTTCGAGAGGAGAGTTACGCTTGTATAGATTACAGATGATTTTGGTACACCAAAATCATATGTTATTGTGGCTTACACTGTGCTTGTTAAGGCATGTAACTTACTAACTCAGTGTGTGCAGCACATTAACATAATTTGTAGAATGGCAGGAAACTGGTGACCATTTGTATATTATATACTATGATAATAATTGCTTACTGTTACTATAAATAGTACATTAACAGTAGCTAATTTAAAACCTTTAAATTGAAGATTTAAATCAAATCAATGTACATAAACACAAAATTTTTGTTGATATTGAATTATAATAATATATAGCTAAGAATTGTTTCATAAAACTATATGTTTTATGAAACAATTCAGTCAAAAGTTACAAACAGTGAGTGCTTGAAATGTGTTAAGCATTTAGTAGTGATTATCAAATATGATATGACTTTTCCTTTAAAAGTTTTATTGAAACTAATGTAAAAACAAACAGTGAGAATCTGCTTCAAAAACCATTAGCCCATGAGCTAGGTGAAGCCAGATCTGAGCACCACTATATAAGTTCTTATGCAATGTAACAAAAAGCTACTACAACTGTCTTTGTGATAAGGTATAAAAATTAAAATATATAATAAAATTAAAGTTAAATATAATATGCTAAAAATAAATTATATACTAAAACTAAAAATATAATAAGTATAGTTTTGTATCTTAACAAATTTCATTATATTGCTATTTTTTTCTATTCCATTAAGTCTTCAATCATTATCATTTATAAAACAAAATTCATATTAATGTGTAAAGAAATCATCAATAATATAGAATTTGCACAGTTCTTGGAACAGTATAAGTTTTGTGCAAATGTATTCCTACTAAGAAAAATATACATACAAACCTTATGATGAACAGACAACTAGAGCTTACCTTTTGTTGTATGGCTGGTCAGAGTTTAAGAGATTTTTGATATTTTTGATCATATTTGAATATGACATGTTACTTACGTTGGGTTATTATCTGGAGGATATTGTTTTTAACTCTCTCTTTGGTTTCTTGAAGTTCTTCTTCATGTTGAACTTTTTCACTGTAAAGCCTTCTTATATGAGAGTTTGTAGCTTGGATCATTGAATAGAACTGATTTGAGTTTCTTTTAGAGCATTCTCCACGTTCCAGCCATGAAATCAGTGTCTAAAAAGTTATATAAGGAATAATGTTTTATTATGACTTCAATTGTTTTTATTATTTAAAATAATAGCTTACATAACTAATTTTACGTAATTAATAAAACTAATGGCGCGTTCAACGCAAAAAATACACTCTTTTTGAAAGCATTCTTCTAACAATCTCCCCCAGCATTGAAATACTTGGCGTTAAGATTTCGAGTGAAGTCCTGTTCCGCTGTCATCTGAAGTGGTAAAGCTAAGTTAGCCTCGAAGAAGCTTGGTATTTTAAATAGAGTGAGACAGTATTTTAGTCTGATCCAACGCCTACAGCTTTACAAAGCACAGGTTCGGCCTCATATAGAATACTGTTCTCATCTCTGGGCAGGGGCAAATACCAATTGCTCCCTCTAGATCGTATCCAGCAAAGGGCCGCTCAGATTGTCGATTGCCATAGCGTTTTAAACAAGCTGGACCCCCTGGAGTTGCGCCGAGATGTAGTTTCGTATTTGTTTATGTATAATGTATAATATAAACATAGTTATAACTTACAGGTAGTGTATTAGCAAACTGATCTTCAACTTTAATTTTCTCACAAAGCTGCACAATGGCTGCATTAGAGAATGGCTGAATTCTGAGGGGAGATGGTGATCGACGGTTATGACCTCGTCTAGATATTGCCTCTTGTTGTGCATTCAGCTCTTGCATTTGTTGTTGCTGCACACGGAGAGCTTGCCTTTGACGTCTTTCATATTCATTTTGATCATCTCTACTCTGGAAATTTTAGTTTTATATTCATAAATACAAAAAGAAAGAGAAAAAAGTCATTCCTTTTACATTACTCTTTTTATTATAAACTAGGAGACAATCACTTGTTTGCTCAAACACATCACATGATCAAAATTAACTATAAAATACATTAAATTTTTCTCATACAGCAAAATAATACTTATAAGGTACAAACTTACTAGTGCATAATCAACATGAATAAAGCCATTGCTTGAATGGTTATCATCATCCTCATCAACCTCATCCTTATCCTTGAGTTTTATTCTGTAACCTGATATGGCCGTTGCAGCATCCACACAGCTCTCTCTATCAAACCTTATGTGACAAAAATTTTTTTTTGACAATCTCAGCACTTGTACTCTTCCATAGCGTTCAAATATTTCGGCCAATACTTTTTCTCTAATTTTATCTGGAAGGCCACTCACAAAAATAGTTCTACATCCGGGTGGTTTTGGACGCTTTGGAGGTTGATGAGCATTGGGCAGGGGTGGTAACAGTTTGCTGTACTTAAGGTTTATCTCCTTTTTCTCTTGTGGCAGTTCAGCTGGCAAGTTTGGATATATTCCCATCATAGAAGGATCTATCATGACACCTCCCATCATGGAAATGTCCATAGATGAGCTAGTTGTTGCCATCGGCTGGGCTGCTATAGCACTCATGTCCATTGGTGGCGGAGCCATAACCTCCATTCCAGTGGAAGCCATCATATCCATTCCACTTGGCATCATAGCACCACCCATAAGTGTATTAGGCATCATCATATTATACATACCCCCCATCATCATGTTTCCAGCTAAAAATGTTGTAAGTTAAATACAAACTTAAAGAAAGCTTTTAGTGCTACTAATTTTTTAAATTCATTTTTATACACATGAGCTAAATAAGTTTTATATACAAGGAATTACCTTGAGGATACATGTTAGCCATCATCATAGGATTCATAGCATTTGGCAAAACAGAGAGGTCCTGCTTATTATTCTCTGGAATATTTACATCTCTTCGACGGTTACCGTCACCTCTCATTGGGGATCGAGACCTGTCTCTTCTTCCTATGATAAAATAATGGAAAATTATTAGGGCCCACCCAACATGATACTAGGAGTACAAATTCTGGATGTGTTGGCCACAAGAATGTGAAGAAACGCCATCAGAAGACCACAAAAGCAACATTATATTATTTTTTTAAAATATCTACCTGCCATGTTGGTTTTGAAACCCAAGATGAAATAAAGTCAAAATTTTTTAACGCTAAAATATAACAATCACAGAATAAAGTATGATCACAATATTAGTGATATTTTTTACGAATTTTGCGAAAAATAATAGGTAATTGGAAATTATTAAATAACGAAAAAAATGACATTTGACAACTGCGAAGTTTTTGACAATTATTGACAGTAAGTTTATTTTTATCACCAACACTTGTGCATGATAACATGATGATTGATGAATGATGATTTTAGTAGTACCTTTTATTTATGTATAATAACAATAATAATAATAAATTTTATTGACTTCAATAACATATAACACCAATGTTCTATTTCCTTTTATGTCTGCACTAGGCTGAGCCTGTCCTGCAGGCTGCAGATCACAAAAAAAACAATGCCATATATACCCTTTATTTGTGGTGTAGTCAGTTAGTCACTAGACTACTTTTAGTAGTACGTAGTAATCTATGCTAGACTACTCACTACTCACTAGGTCACTAATCCGTATTGATAATACTAGTATTACTATACTTACTAGACTGTGGTGCAGTCCATAGGTGTAGTCTGTGTTCTAGTAGTACGTAGTAATCTATGAGTCTGTGCTCCGAACATAAATAAAGGGTATACATTTGCGAACTTGAAAGTAAATAAACAATCATGATTTTTTAGGTTATGGACTCACATAATTTGTTCAAACAAGTAGTTTTTTATGACTAGTCCGAATTTTATTTGTCCTCTTTTTAGTTATCCTTTACCAAAAATGTTTGTTTTATCTGAAATGAAAGACGTCATACGTATAACACCACAGTATTTTCATCAAAGTTTGGCGGAATCAATAACCACACTTCTTAATAGAAAACTTGCCAATAAAGTACGTATTCGTAAACAAACAAGCTTTCAAACTAAAGTGATTATGAACATTGAAATTATATATTTTGCAGGTGGTGCTAGATGTCGGCTTGTGTATAGCATTGTTCGATATAACTGATATCGGCCACTCTCACATATTCCCTGGAGATGGTTCGTCACACACGGAGGTTAAGTTCAGGTTTATCATATTTAGACCCATGGTTGAAGAAATACTAATAGGAAAAATCAGAAGTTGTAGCAGAGAAGGTGTACATGGTAATATTTTGGTTTCAAATTATGCTTTTTGTTTTTAACTTTACACTAAACATTTTAGTCCTTATTCACCAAATCAAAATCACTTTTTTTTATACTTTGGTCAAAGATTAATTCATTCATTCAATCAAGATAGAAAGTTGATTGAGCCTGATTTTGGTATGTATTTTTCATCTACTTTCAGTGACCCTCGGTTTCTTTGACGATATTTTGATACCTGTGAATGCACTACAACACCCTTCACGTTTTGATGAAACAGAACAAGCGTGGGTATGGGAGTACCCAAAGGAAGATGGTGAAAAGCATGATCTGTTTATGGATTCAGGTAAAACATTTTAAAGATATCAAAGAACCTTAAAAACAATTATTTACAACATATTAGGTGGACACCAAGTTTATAGAAAACTATGAATAACACTTTTAAGACAAGACACTAGTTTTTAAAGCTCGGGTAAATACTGTGTATCTGCAACGCGGGATGCGATGCAGGATTTGCATTGCATTCCACAACTGTGGTGTGGATTGCTTACTTCAAATTTTGTTAGAACAGCCACTAATAGACTGAGAGCTGGTAATAATTTTTGAATTTGTATTTGAGGGAAGCTGAAACCTTGTTATGTATATCTCCAATCACACCCCAATACAAAATTACAGACCTGGGTGATGAGATGTGGTTTATTTTGTGATGAAGTGATTTTGTTAAAGTCAGTAATTAGCTCTTACAGAATGCCATTACAGTGAGCTAGCTTGTTGCTAGTGAGAAGTTTGCCCAATTTTAACATTACATAAATGTTGTGTGATGTCAAAAGCTCAGCTGCTATAGCTGCTATAAGCAATAAGCTAGCAACTGGCATTCAGCCAGGGCCATTGAGTGACCTAAATAATGTCACATTACTGCAAAATAACCCACTTTCCACCTCAAATGCCTACTGAAAATTTGCTACCAGCTCTCAGTCTATTAGTGGCTGTTCTAACATAATATGAAGTAAACAGCTTACTTGCACTGCAGTTGCGCATGTTAAGTCCCGTATCGTGTCCCGCCTCTCGCATTGCAAACGCGCAGATTCGGCCTAAGCTTAACATGGGTAGCGTCCGCCGTTTGGTAGACGCACTCACAGCATGGCACTCGCATTGGTCGCGCAGGTTTGGCCGAAGCTTTATAATATAAGCAAGTTCTTTACCATCATATTGTAAATGTCTAATAATTTTACTCTACAATTTTAGGTGAATCAATAAGGTTTAGGGTTACAAGTGAAACATTTGAGGAAAGCTTACCTACAGGACCCCAAGGTACAGAATGCCCTGTACAGGCCATAGCACCTTATAAGTTGACAGGAGGCATTAACGAACCAGGTTTAGGTTTGTTGACATGGTGGGAGAGTCAGGAACAAGATGGCGATGGTGATGAGGAGGAAGAAGATAAAGAGGAATAAACTGGCTCTGATCATAATTTGCTTTCAAATTTAGATAGGCTATTCTAGATTAAAAAAATAAAATAAAATGAATTGCTTAATTGTGTAAGCATTATGTGCTTACACACACTTAAGCAATTCATTAAGAATGACTACCACTGCACTCCTTATTGTCAGGACAAAGTTTTATGCAAAACAAAGTTGGCAAGCGACAGCTAGAGATAATGATACAGTGACTAAGATGCAAGAGCTTAGTAGTGTAAAGAGAAACTATAATATGAATTGTTATTAATATAACTTTATCCATTAGTTAACCCCAAAATTTATCTGAGCCACATTTGCATTCCTAGAGGAAGAGTTTATATGTGACACATTTCTTATTGTTAAATTGTTTCCTCAAATGTTGTACAATCAGAGAAGTTGAAAGCGATACAGATCTAAGCGATTTGGTTGCATTATGTTAAACTCAGCCGACAGATCATGACATATTCCATCTACATAGGTAGGCATGTCAACTGGATCTCTTTTAATTTTACCCATTATACTTAAAACTGTAAATAATTAAGTTTTAAAAATTGTTGTTTTAATATAAAAAATATTACCTATACTATGTTTTTTTTTTTCAATAAAAGCAAAAAATTTTGATGCAACAATTCATGTTTATTCAACAATATACAATAACTTATCCATATGATATATATTATAAATAGACACCAATAATATATTTCATTTAGCATGATTTAAAGTTAAATAAGGTTTATCACAATTATAACATTAGCACTAAATATCACAAATTAACGATGAGATATTCACATGCTATACATTAAGATTTGATCCCATTTTCAGGCGGCGCAAAAACTGCATCGGAATCGGGCCGTAGGGAAAGCCGGCATTTCGTTTGCTCAGATTTTTGATTACTAAGAAAGAGTAATAAATAATGATTTGTCTAGTGAAAAATGCATTGCAACCCCTGCTTATCCCCTCGGCCCTTGAACATTTTGGCATTTTGAAAATATTTTTTCACACGGCTTGGTTCCGATGCAATGGATTACGCGTTGTTAACAAATAATAATGTAAACATTTTCAAGAGATACACATATTTTAGGCTAATTAAGAATACAAAATATAATAAGTAACTGATTTTGTTTCCCCCAATGATGAACTTAATTTCATATCCTACTGTAAAATGAATTAGAAAATATAAATAAATGAAATTATAAGTATGTCATAATAATAATCAACTTAAAAAATATTACTTAACTGCAAAATCACTTACCATTTGGCTTCCCAGAGCCACAAAGATTATTTCAAAGTCTTAAAAACGAAAACTACTGCTCTGTCTACTGCTCTAATATCGAGATCAATTCACACGTATTTACTATTGAGAAGCAAAGCCTTTTAATAAGACTAACACTTGTTGGCCTTAGAAGTACGTTCCATCTAAAGCCAACGAGCGTTCGTTCCTGGAACGTCCAAATAGATTCAACATTCGGTCGGTAGCCGAACGCGTCCAGACAGAACGAACCATTCGTTTACCTTCCATGGCCTCAAGCGTACGCAGCTTATGATGTATTAGGTGTTGCCCGCGACTACGTCCGCGTGAAACTTTATATATAGTAAAACGGTATAATTATACCGTTTTTACATTTTATTGATTACTGCTCGGCTCCAATTGGACGTAGCGTGATCCTACTTCCCACTAATATTATAAATGCGAAAGTTTGTGACTTTGTAAGTTTTTTTTATATTTAGAGGTTAGGCGAGTAGACAAGTTACCTGATGGAAAGCAACTGGCGTCAACCATGTACACTCGCGACATCCGAAGAGTCGTAATGTAAATAAGGGATTAGGGAAGTTGGGCCACCAATAAACTCACTTACTGAACGAAACATAGCACAACGCCGGTTCACGCTAGTTTTCTGTGAGGCCGAGGTTTCACTCCGGTCGAGCCGGCCCATTCGTGCCGAAGCATAGCTCTCCCACGACAATGAGCATCCGTATTATGTACTTGAGATCGGAAAATGTCTCATTGGTACACGCCTCCACCGGGGCTCGACTGCACACACTTCAGTGCGAACCAAAAGTTTTACCCATTAGGCCACGGACGCTTTAAAATTGTATGTATGATTCTTCTTCACGCGCCGGCTCGGCTGAACCGATTTTGATAAAATTCGGCATGGAGCTAGCTGATATTCTGGATTAACACATTGGCTTTTTACGCGGGTAGCACCGTGGGGCACACCTAGTGTTATAATATAGCCTATAAGCTTCCTGTTCCTGAGATTAGCGAATTTAGACAAACGAACAAACTCTTTAGCTTTATATTATTAACATAGACTACAGATGTCAGCTATACTCTACCTGTCGCTCGCACGCGCCATGATTTTATCTGTGGCCCGAATGAAGATTTAGTTACCTGTTTAGCATGTCGTGAAAATGTCTATTCAATTTGTAATTTCAAACATAATTTTTATAACCCGTAAATAGCTTTGGTTGCAGCCCGCGACATCTCAATTAAAAAGGTCGAGAACTGCTGATGTATATTATATACCCTACGGTACATATTAAGGAGTTTTCATCTCTATACACTTAATTAAACATTATAATAAAATGATTCCTTACAGTTTCAAGTTCTTTGGGTGCTTTATATATCTTTACATACTTTTGTAAATTAATCTTATGAATTAAAAAACATTAAACTAAAGTATCTCCTCTCACAAAAACCCTTATACTGATTTCATATATTTCAGGAAAATGTTTATATTAAGTTAATGTTGTAAAATCTTTGCAAAACTTTAAATTAAAAAAAAATATGGTTGTTGTAAGCTACACACTTTTTGAGTTATGAGCAAAAAATGCCGCAGTTTTTCTATGGGCTTGGTACTTTATAACAGCAATAATCATTTTAATAACTCGATGACTATAGAAGCTATAAAAATTTTGCTAATATACGTTGATAGAACTTTTTCTCCTGATTATGATGGCATCAAAATGTCAAAAACGACCAGATATTGGTTAACGGCATTTAAGCTTAAAGACGACAGAGCTCCGAATCATATAAGCGTAAAATATATCACCTATATTATTATTATTTTTATTACAAAATCTTTATTGATTTAACACTTCCACCAATTGTCTACCTATCAGTAGACTATTAGTGGAAAATATTGTAACTTATAATATTGTTGGCCATTAATTCTGTCGATTTTTATTAAATTGGCAAGACTATAGCATCATGCAGACCACAGTAGAGAGCTTATTTACCTATCGAATTAAAAAGTAAATCTGTAGTATACATGGGCAATGATACTAATTTTATAATTTTGTATTATCTTTTAAAATATTTTGTCTGTATACTAAAACTTGACTAGAGTTGTATGGTCAGAATGTATGCCTCAACAGTTTATAAAAAAATAAAATGTCAATGCAACTATTTGAAAATACTAAATTTTCTAATTATGGAATGTATTCCAAACCTATTACGGACTATCCATAAAGTACTTCAGCCGTACGTTAATGTGACCACCTGTGGCAATAGGTATATAATTAAAAACATATTGTGTAATATAATTAAAAACCATGAAAATTTGCGCGATGCACTTTATAGATGGTCTCTTACTTGGTTCAACACAACCTTATTATTATCAATAACTTAATCTTATTTATTAAAAATAATATTATTTATTACAATTAAACAATTTGTTTTAAGTTATTGATAACTTAAAAAAATATATTCTATTAATATTGTAGAATTTTCGAGCCAGGGTCGTTTTGATAGAATTCTTTTTCTGTAAAATAAAAAAAATGCTCTTAAAGAAATATTTTATGCGGCACGGTAATGTGAAAAGAGACATCATAACACAATTGAAGACATAAATGGTAAAACCAGATAACTAACATTTTTTCATTATTGGAACAATCACTCATTGTTCTCTCAAACATTTTAACAAATCTTGTAACTTTAGGTAAGTTACAAGATTTGTTAAAATGTTTAAGAACGTGTCTTGATCATCTGTATGTATAGCTACATGCCATTTTTTTTTTTCTTTATAAATAATTTTTGTGGTCCAAAAAACTGAATTTATGCAAAAAATTGGCAGTTTCTAAATTGTCAGTTATCAGCTTCTTCCACTATGTCTTCAATTATACAAATATATAGAAGGTTATACGAATACCTTTCGCACCAATTCAGAGGAAAGTATACAGCAGTGGCGAGTCGGCGAAGTGATGAGCATTGTTCACGTGCGCTATAAGCCGGCCGTCGAGTAGGTGTCGTGCGTACGCCGTCGCCGCAGCGTTGTCCGCCGCGAGTCCCGCGCGCACCAGCCACCGCACCAGGCACGAGCCGCGGAACACGCCACGGTAGGTGCGCACACGCCATCTGTCAACGTGACAGCTTATTTTTTTTTTACTTTTGAGATGGCCAGTACTTTCGATATACCGGACAGTATTTTATATGGCCAGTATCTATTGGATTATAATTTCATCGCTAGGTACTCAAAATTAAGATTAATCCTTTTCGGTTATACTTTTAATGCAGTTTTATACGAAGCCAGCAATACCCTTCTGCTCAAGTTTGTACCACAAACAAGCCAACGTTTGTCTGGCATGGGCCAGGCATTTAACACTAAGATATATTTATAAACCGAATGTAAAGCACACGGGCTTACCTGGTATCCTTAGCGATGTCTTTCTTGCAACGCTCTAAGTGGTGAGTGATAAATTGCTCACACACAAGCTTAGTCTCAAAACTGAGGTCCTCGACAGGCGGCAATGTGATTTTATCTGTGCCGTACCTGAAAATTAATTAATGTAGACTTTTTATGTACAATTTCTTTATGGACCAATTGTTTCTTTGAACATTAACTCGGAGTCAATAGGTTATTTTATTAAATATTTGACAGGATTTTTTGTTGGATGATGTCCAATGTGATCAAATAATTTAGGTCCTCCCCGCAGAGCTAATACTATGAGGAGGTATGAAATTTTTCTAAGACGCGTAAATATTTGCTGGGGGAGGGAGCGGCAAGTCCTGCTCACTTTACAATAATGTAATCCATCTATCGACTAATTGTTATACTACTTGCTTAGGTCAAAGTCAAACACTAAATGTCACTATATAAATCTTGAACGGGATGGGATGTGTTTAGGGTGTGGCGGTACCCACAACAAGCGCAATAATTCTGCGTCGCGCTATCGAAGATTTCTCAGTCCGACCCCATATATACGACAGCTGATATGTATCACGTGGGCTTCGGCCTGTCCGGGCGTCGCCACGCCACGCCACGCCCGGTCGGAAGATTTTCTTTTGGGGCTCCACACTCACTTCCACAAGAGCTTTATTTTTCAAAAAATGTTATTTGCACGATTGCTTAGGCAAAGTCCTCATTTATTATCTAGAACAATTTAGTTATAAAAAAAACTCACCACTTGGTCTTGAAATATCTGACAAGTGGCAACACCAGCTCCTGCGGGTCAAGTCCGAACAGCACGAACATGATCAAGGCCTGGCCGTATGTCGCCGCGGTGTCTAGGAACTGTATCTCTATGAACACACCCGACTCGTCCTTGCGCATTATCCTCCACGCCGTGAAAGTAAGACCCTGTAAAATGACGCCATAGTTTTAAACCAACTTAATATTTACTAGTTGGTGCCCGCAACTTTGTTGCGCAAAAATTTGTATATCACGCGTGAACTGTACATTTTCCCGTATAAAGAGTATCCTATCTGTTGCCCAGTCCTAACAGCTATTAACAAACAAAGATTTATTCAGATCCGTCCAGTAGTTCCTGAGATTAGCGCCTTCAAACAGACAAACGGACAACTTTTTTTTGTCGATATGTGTTTTATTACTGTTCCTTTGACACACACTTTACACACCCACATTGATTCGTTTGTAAAAATATAAAATGTACCGACACTCTAATTTTACTGTTTTATTATATGTATAGATATTGATAATTATATAGCTAATGTTATATTATATATAGCCAAGATATAAGACATCAAATTTCATAAAAATGATTTTTGAAAATGTGAAATTTTGTGTCCCGATTTAGACTCGACATTACTCTACAAGATGACAACGTTACTAGCGATTTTGGCTACATGGAAAGATCCTTGTAGTTAAAACTATGATAAATAAAATAAAAATCAACATGCTATAATAGTGTCGACTACGTACGATGAACACGACGAGACTGTAAGCTACGAGCAGCACGGTGTGTCTGAGGAGCTGACCGCCGCGGCCGCGAGACGTCTCCGGCGGCAGCAGGCCGAGCGCGCCCGCCGCCGCCTCCAGCTGCGCCGCGTACGCACAAGCCGCGCCCCCGCCCGACGCGCACGCGCCACACCTACAGAACATAGATTATCATAGCTTAACCAATACCACCACCGTCAGCGGCCAACTGACAGAGTAGCACGGTCAAAACTATGGTAAACCCTCCTCCGTCGCACCACGCTCATACCCAAGACGAGGTATAGCGATTGTGGTCAAGCTAAGCACTGTCGCACATTACCCGAATTTCTAATTTAAAAAAAAATCTGAAAAATTGTAACGCCTATTAGATACCATACAAAAACCTATCAGATATTTCGGATAGTATACGGGTTCTACAGCAAAACATATGAACAGAGTGCGTTCCGACGGGTCGTCCGAATTATTCTGCCCCCTAGGCAATTATCGTTTACGAAAATCGTTTGGGGTGTTTTTTTATGGGATTGACATATTGGAACTCGACTAGATCGCGTGACTTTTCGTTCGTCTATGTCAATCCCATACAAAAACATGTCAAGCGATTGTCGTAAACAATACTTGCTTGACACTTGTCTAGAAGGGGTGATTAGAATTCGGATAATATGCGGACAGACTTAATGGCGTTATAAACGTACACTTTTTCAGTTATTTTACTTTTATATTTTTATTTTAGAATTTTAACATTTTACAGGATCGGTTTCGATGAACTCATCCTTCCTTGGTGTAGTGTTGTCAATTGTCATCATTTAAATAAAATTAAACGTTATGATGTATCATACTGGACGGTGGCAAAACACCACCAGAAACAGTTAATTCATAGGCAGATTGGTGATCCCACGTAATTAACATATTTAAATAAAAAAATTCTACCTTTTTAAAAATCTTGCGAGCCCCTGTAAAGCTATACTTTTTGGTTGGTAACAGTATTATAATATAATGCTTACCTTTCATCATTGGCCATGTCCTCTATATCTCGTGAGTTGGTGGACAACTGTCCGCTGTCGCACGCCGGATCGTTCGTACAGCAGTTCGTACGGCGCGGACTAGACGTTATCGTGCCGTAGCAACCTGCATGGTTGTATAATGAAATAAATTAAGTAAAATTGATAACAACCATCAACACTTGTAATTAGCAAACATTCAACAACAGCCGCACGGTCTTCATCAACTGTGAGAGCTTTCATATGGCACGGCGACCGTGTAGCGGGCGTACGGCGGACGTGCCGTATGCATGTGAAAAGGAGCAAAGGTAACGAAGGGCCTCACAACCAAATGGATTTTATACATGACTACATCATGTAGAGATACTATATTTCAGGATTTGGCCTGAGTTCTCAGGTTTTTTTACCTTTTCTCAGGCTTGCGGCCGGCCTTGCAAATCTCAGGATTTGAACACAAAATGCAGCACATTTTAAAGATTTATGGCTGAAAAAAAAATGAGTCCTTCAAATGTTTTATGATATTCATATGGTTTATTGATAAAAACCAGGACTGTTGACTTTGAACTTTTGATTTTTTATCTGGTAACTACATATTGTAAAGTAAGCGTATAATTTTTATATGACCAAAATGCACATTAATAATAAGAAAAGGGCTAAATGATAATAATTTTAATATTTCATAGGATGATTAATTCTTCTATGTTCGATTATTTATTTATTTATATGGCACTTGGCTATAACCATGGCCAGTGTCAAGTAAGGGCGGGAAATCAATTTTCTTGTTCCAATAACTTTTAGCAACGTTA
>JAOTAV010047207.1:0-16863 GCA_026546445.1 Cyclargus thomasi
ATGTTTAATATTCGATATTCTACCATTATCACACATTAAACGCCGAAATAACACAAATTTAACAAAAAATACAAAACTCACAACGTCACTCTCTGAAATCCCCGCCAAAACTCCCTCCCCCCTTTTATCTGATACCAATATTTATGCTTTAGATCCTTTTTTGATCCTCTATACAAAATCTGTCAAATAAAGTTGTACCTGTCAAATATTAAATAGTCTATCTATAAGCGGTGAAACAGGCCCTAAATATTCTAAATTATGATTTGATTTTTAATTTTTGAACAGCTGATATAAACACAAAGCGTTATTACCAACTTATAACCAAAAGAAACCACTTCGCCGAAGAAAATGGCTGTAAGTTTTAAAACAAATAGGGCACTATGTTCACTATTATTCTTCCTTTCCGTCAGCTCTATGGCTTAGGAAGTAAGTGTTATATTACAGCCCTTTAGAAGCAGACAGATGGCCAAGAGCCCTGCTAGCGCCAATAACCTATTGTTTAATACAAGGGCCAGCAATTATGCCCTTTTTATTAAATTTACATGCCATTTCATTGTTAAATTCGTAAGACAATGCAAAATGGGGGTTACGAGGTTATTTTACCAAAATATATATTGAAACTGTATAGATGATGCCCGCAGCTCCGTTGCTCCAAAATTCGTTCGCAGGAACCGTACATTTTTCTAATATAAAAGTGTCCCACGTCCCTCCTGGGACTCAAAGTGTCTCCATACCAAATTTCAACAAAATCTGTTGAGCTGTTTTAACGTAAAGAAGTTACTGACAGACAGACAGACTTTCGCATTTATAATATTCTGGATATAGCAGTAGAGATGTTTTATAAGGAAAACCTAGTAAAACATAGTAAGTTTGTTATAATGAGTGCTAAGTTGATATTATGCTAAAATTTGTATACAAAACGTAGTTCTGCTCTCAAACTTCTGTATTCAAACGTTAGATTTAATTGCAATTTTGGTACACTCGTGATATTTTATAGATTAAATTGCCTGGTAAGAACTGCTTCCAGTAGTAAGGCCGCCATTTCGGACATATTTTCATTTTTTGTTTTTTTGAAATTGTGACTTTTTTGTTCGAATTTATTTTATTTAAGTTATTTTATTTATTTATAGATCTAGGAGATTGACGACCTCTGTGGCGCAGTGAGCGCTTTAACAGCTCACGACGGAGGTCGCAGGTTCAAATCCCGCCGACGGGACAAAAAGTTTTTCAATGTTCCTGGGTCATGGATATAGTATAAAAGTATTAAATATATTTCCGTTGTCTGGTACTCAGCACGGGCTCAGACTGACGTGGTGTAAAGCGTTCATAGATATTATTATACGTTTATAATCGGTTTATGACCATAAAAAAAGGTATCGTATGTAAGGAAATATAGTAAGAGGGTATGTAGGCATTACATTGTCTCTTGGCGTTCAACACGGCGTGAACAAACATCACGCAAAGGTGATGATGCAATGCATTTTCAATCTTACGCCATGAAATGAAGGTACATTTTAAATATTAATGTTGTAAATGGTCTTGTTTGACAAACCTTGATGTGAAACACGACCTTAATGCACTCCAAATTTCACCCTCAGTTCATGGCGGACGATTGTTGACGACGACTGTTGCCCCAGAGAATGATACCATAACTTAAGAATCCGTCTTAAGGTATGGTATCATTCTCTGGGGCATAACTCTCTGGGGCTACATAACCATGATAGTCAAGCAACGTTGACTCGTTGTTTATGCTTCTAACCGATTTAATACAAAAACAAAGCGGTTTAATTTCAGGCAGGTTGCTTCTATGTGTTTTATCCAATTAAAGTATTTGTCGATATTAATTCCTAAGAATACAGTACAATCTACAAATGTTACTATTTTACCATCCAATACAATATTTAGATTAATCGATTTACTATTACAGGTTTGATGTTCTATTATATTTGTTTCGTCAATATTAATAATGTTAGTTATTTTTTTTAACTATTTTTTTTTAATTAAGTGTGTTGTTTATTTCATTTTCAAATGTCAAATTATTGTTAGTTTTATCTTTGATTATTATGGTTATGTCGTCGACGCCTTAGTAATAGGGTCCCGATTTCACACTTTGGGTATGGGACCTCAAAAAAAAACGTGAATCGAGCGTCATTAGTCAACTGATCTACGAACAAAGAATAATTTTAACCTAGTGACTTAGCGTACTTACTACTTATATAGTAATAATTATAAATTAACCCTTAAGCCCCGCGTGTGGTCAGTAATGTTATGATCATGGGGTCTAATATTCCCACATTACTGACCAGTCACTCAGAAGTCATAAAATTTATCATTTCTATGACGGAGATTACCTTTACATTGAATTTGATGACTAGCTTTTGCTCGCGGATTTCCTCACGTGGAATTACAAAATCTGGTAATATGTTGAATATCATTTAAGTGTGCTTTGGGTACGTGATGTTTTCAAAGAGCAAAGGTTGCCTTTTGCTCTCCATAATTTTTTAAACTATGTCTGTGCCAAAAATCACGTGAAGGAAGGACAAACACACTTTCTTATTTATAATGTAAGTATGACTGCTTCGTTACTAATAACTTTAATTCGCTAAATTCTTATATGTAAATGGGAAGTATGTGTGTGTGTGTTTATGTGCACTCTATATATTCAGTTATATGTCAGTGTGACCTCTGTATAGTCAGCTGAAAATCTAACAACCTGTCTGTATACCAAATTTAATCAGTATGGGCGACAATCATCCAGACAAACAAGTTCACGTTTATAATATTAGTGTGATGATTAGCAAAGTTTTTTTTTATGAAAACATCAGTTAAAATTATTTTTTGTTTGTCTGTTTAAAACTTATGTATGGGGACTTATCGCGACTTGTTCTAGTAGTTTGTAATGCTCTTACATACCCATGCTTCTCCAGCTATTGAATTTTTCACAGATTGTGTATTTCTGTTGCCAACAAATAATCAAAACAGAATAAATTAAGTATATTAATACGCGAGTGGAAAACTTTGTACCCCTTTTAACGAAAGGCCCTTTCATATGGAGAAGGAGAGTGGAATACCAATATTATTTCAAAATGTGCCTAAATCTTGCATATTTTTAATAACTACAACACTACAATATTTTGTCATGACACAATAATCATACACCCTTTTGTTTATGGTTGAAGTCTGTAATTTTTTAAATAAATAGTTAAGTAGGCCTGGTAGCGAGATATTTAAGTCAAATTGAAGTCTGTGATAGATTTCGGTTTTTTATACCTCCTATAAAACATATTATTTTTAATATTTAACGAGCTTAAATATTAAAAATAATGTTTAATTTTGACCATAGGGCGACCTCTACTTAATAATAAATCTATCAAATCCACGCATTAGCCAAATTTTATCTAAAACCACATTATGGCCATAAACCGTACGCCAATATCATACTAATAGGCCGCCATATGTCAAAAACCAAAACAAATTGCCCCGATCCATAGATCACTATAGATCATATAGATCCCGGTAAGCCCGTAATTTATGGACACGGGGGGCGTGTGATTATCAAATTTGGAAAGATTATTCGGGACTGGTTACGAATTCCAAGTATATTTAATTAAAGTTCTGGGGGATTCCCCCTTTGTCTTGTCACCGATTTCTATTGCTATTCATTTGTCTATTGCTCAAAAAAGTTTTGTTGAATATAAGAGACGTTTTTGGTTTTCGGATTGTTACGGTACCCTAACTCTGTTGAACATCAATATAAATGTATCCTCGCCTTTATGATAATTAAATTTAATATTAAGAAACCCATGTGTGCCCACACCTTCACTTCGCTGTACCGCACACGGTGCAAGATTTCGACATCTTTTCATGGAGACTTCCAAGTCAGCTGAAGCGGCCACCACCATCGTGAGACCAGCGGAGGACCTCATCCTTTTACTCCACCTCAGTAGGGAATCACTTGTAACTTTTTTTATCTTGTAATTTTCATTTTATGATTTTAATGTAAAAGTTTAAATTAATAAAGTAATAAGTAGAATTTGCTTTTTTTGGCACCCACGGCTGCAGCCATCGTCACTGGATAGATAAAATTTGTTTATATGTTACAATTGCTAATTTGCTTATAGTCAAGAGACTGATCGTAAATTAACCCAGAAAGAAAAAAGAATGTTACAATTGCTAATTATTTACAAATTGCACTAAAATGAGGTATATTTTAAAACTATTTAAACATTAGTGTCCGTTTCTACTGTAATATTAAAGTAAATTATAAAATTTTCTCTATTTTTAGTAAAATGTACAAAAATAGAGGTTTTTAAGGTTCCGTACTCAAAGGGTAAAACCGGGACCCTATTACTAAGATATCTATGTCTGTGCGTGTTTCTGTCTGTCCTCAGGCTGTATTACAAGAACGTTCATAGTTTAAGAATTGAAATTTTCACAGAATGTGTATTTCTGTTGCCGCTATAAGGCAGGAGCTAAAAGAAAGTTAAAGAGAGATAAATGAAAAATCTCATCAATCACTCTAAAGTCTTATGACATATATTTTTAGAACAGAAAATGACAGACGATCAGACAAATACAAAACACTTGACCGTCCGTATTAATATTATTATAATCACCGACGGAATAGACAAAGAGCCGACGCAGCTTTACATAATCCGATAATACGAACAGCGCAAGTGTTTAATAAATTTGATTATTGCCAAACACACGAGTTATGGGGGCGCTAAAATGCTGCTTGGTTTTATTTTCGATGGCGTCCGCGTCGTGGACATGTTTGTCAAAAAATATTTTTTTTATAGATATAGATACGGTGTTGTATTGAAAAGTTATGATATGAAAAATCGACGTTTAATATTTATCATTATAATTTAAAAGCGACGTCATAATTCTTTCTCGCACACACACTGAAAGCATTTTATTTTTCTACACAAAATATATACAATTAGTTTCAAACATAATTTCTAACAAAAGTAAACGCAATATTGTCTTTATATTGTTTAAGATCAACTGCTTCTGGCCTTTAACTAAGTTTTGAAATTTAAAATACATTATATCGTGGTTAATTTACAAAGAATAGCACAATCAGTACAAACCATTAGTGTTATCATTACATTTAAATAAAAAAATAATTAAAAAATATATGCAAGGTCCATAATTTTTTCTTCTATATTTCGTACGGCATCATTTTATCGCTCCAAACGGTGTCATCCCAGCTGGTAGCCCACCCGCAGCAAAGCCCTGACTCCGTACTTATCACCACCACCACACCGTGCACCTTATTACAACCGCATAGGGTTAAAATTCCAACTCTCGGTATTTAGTTTATACCAGATGGCGGTACCACACTTGTCCGTCTGATTGGAGCGTGGGGAGCCCTCAGCAATAATCGCTTGTTTTAAATCGATAGCATTTTTATGACTGGTGTTTGAGAGTGACTTTTTGTGCGTAGGCTCCTCAACTATAGTCCTAGTTACACTCTATGGTTTTAACAATCTTAAAAAAAGTATTTTAAGTGTAAATCGCCTAGCATTGAAAAAAAATATTAAACTAGCTGTTGTCCGCAACTCCGTCGGCGTGGTGACTTTTCTCTTGAAATTTTTCTTGAATTTTTTTTGCTACAAACTTCACGGGGCCTGACACCTTTCCAACGAACTCAAAACCGTGGAAATCGGTTCGTGCGTTCTGAGCTATAGCGTCAGGAAGGAAAAAAAATAAAAATAGAAATAACAATAGATTAGCAAGTAAAAATTTTTAAATTACTTTTTTTATAGAATCTGAAAAGGAGCAACGTGTAGTAAATTCTGGCATTATACCTACATTTATATCTCCCAAGAATATGAAATCAGAATAAGATCTAAATATAATAGCTAACAGCTGACGTATTATAAATATTTATGTTGAGGTTCTTTGAGTTATGGCGGTTTTATTGTGAGAATGTTTGTCGTAAAAATACTGAAAGACTTGGATAAACAGACGAAGCTATTGATTTTTTAGTAAGAAAATATGAAAAACTAAATGGATGTATAATATTAAAGGTCTGTTTCACCGCTAATGTTAAAGTTTCTGACTTCTGTTAGGCTATCCACAACTTTTTTGACAGATTCTCCATGCAATATCTTTCAAATAAAGTTGTATCTGTCAAATAAATAGACTATCTGTAAACGGTGAAACAGGCCCTAAGGTTTTACAAAAGCCGGATTAAGTTTTTTAAGTAAATATTTTATAACTCAAGTCGCTCGTAGTGAGTAACGATTTTTTTAATTCATCCATATGTTTATAGATTTCAATTTTATATGGGTGCGATATAAAAACGGATTTTTGTTGCCTCACGAACTTTGAGACAGATCCTACAGAACTTTGAGACAGATCCTACAGAACTTTGACACAGATCCTACAGAACTTTGAGACAGATCCTACAGAACTTTTAAATTTGAGTCAATCTTAATGTATGACCTATGAGATGTTTTTGGTGGAAATTTTATCGCCGTCGGCTAGAGTTAAACTGAAAATGCTAGACAGTATTAGTGAAATCTGGCTGATAGGGCTCGAAAAATACTACCTACTTACCAAGGAGGGCCCCGGCTCAAGGGGCCACGAGCTCTAAAGTATTTTTATTCAGTAACATTTTAAACATTGATTGTACCTGTTTTATTGTGAACAAGATGACGCCCGCAAATCCGTTGCGCCAAAATTCGTTTACCGCGCGTGAAAAGTATATTTTTCCGGGATAAAAGCATATGTGTCCTTCCTCTAGACTCAAAGAATGTCTATAGAAAATTTTATCAAAATCGGTTCATTGGTTCGGGCGCAAAGAGGCAATAGATAGACAGAGATACTTTTTTGTTAATCTATTTGGCCAAGAAAAAACCTTGCTTACGAAACGTACTATTTTAGCACGTGTACGAAATTATGGTAACAATTTGGAAAATATGAAGTTTCACGTTACAATATTAATAATTTTGAAGCTCTCACTATATCGAATCTATATTCGAAAGGTGATATTTGGAGTACGAAACTATTTCACCGACATTAGAATACAAAGGCACACCCAAACGTCCATTACTGACTTAACGAGAACCACAAGTTGAGAACAAACGAGGTCGCTATATTACCATCTCCTTTGTATCAAATTCATAATTTGAGGCACAATTAAGCTCCCTACACCTTTGAGGCTGAACCCATTGCGTGCTATTTGACTCTGAGCATTTAATAGAGTAACCTCAAAGAAAAATGTACTTACAATTACCTACGTATGTACCTGCAGCCACTCGGCCGCGCTGACTCAGCCGTAGGGAGGGGGCACAGTCGATAGAATTATTTGTTTTTTTTTTGTAGTATGATTTTATCCCAAACGTTATGTCTATTTATAATATAAAATCGATTTCTAGCTAAGTATTCCTTCCTAGCTTAATCTTATGATTAAAAAAATGTAAGTCACCTTCGTCCTGAGGCCCTTAAGTTTTTGTGAAATGTTACTTATCTCAAAAACATTTGAATCGAATAATTACATAACCATAAAAAAACCGAAGTAACTTAAAATTGTGGTAATCAGTAAACAAATTGATTTTAACGTTACTAAATTTTTTTTAATGTTCAGTGATAATAGGTATTTTGATTTGAAATGGGTATTGAACAATACTATTAAAGAAATAATTAATTTATGGCTAGTTGCCGGACCTACGGCATTTGGTCTGAATGTTAATTCTATTGAAGACTGTAGTCGTCATAAGTCGCCTTGATTTGTCATAACGCGACTAAATTATTTAGGTCCACAAACTATACTTAATAATATAAATGCAAAAAAACTCTGTTTGTCTATATGTTACCCTTACACGCCTCAACCACTGGACCAATTTTGATGAAATTTTGTATAGAGATACTTTAAGTCACAGGAAAATAGAATTTTGGCTCAACGGAGTTGCGGGCATTGTTTGGTCTGGACATAAAGTTCTGTAAACATTGTACAGAATGAAAACTCCTAGAGAGTTGATAAATAATTAAAAATAAATTAATAAAATATATACGTTGAACTAAGGTATGTTTTATCGATATATCGATCGACCTTCGGGCACGTCCCTACAAGCGTGGACGGTCGGCGGCTTTGTGGCAGCTCTCCAATATTCCCTTTGTTGCTGAAATCCCCCGCCGCCAGAAATGTTTGCCTTCATAATAAATACATCAAAATCCAGCTAAATACTCTAAAGGTCTTATGTAACTTGACCCCTTGTGGACTAAATACAAAATTATAATTACGTAATTCGAACTTTATATTATTTTGATTAAAAAGTTATAAGTTTTCTCATACATTAATATTGCTTAATAGAAAATTTTAAGTCTTCACATTTATTATATAAAAAAGGGTCGGGTTTTCCGTCCTGACGCTATAACTCCAGAACCCACGAACCGATCTCCACGGTTTCGCATTCGTTGGAAAGGTCTCGGGCTTCTTGAGGTTTGTAGCAAAAAAAAAATCAGGAAAATTTTCAAGAGAAATGTTACTACGCGGACGGAGTCGCGGGCAACAGCTATAAGCAGTATATAGTATACGCAGTAGATTTATATATTATAGCTTAAGTAAAACTAACGGTAGTATATAATTTTAAAATTTCTAAGGTTCTGTGGTCAAAGTTAAATTAACTGCTTTAAAATAATCATAATTTCAGAGTAATTCTTGCTTACTGCTGAATATATTTAATAAATAATATATATGTACCATAAAAGAAATGAAAACAGAGCCAGTTGACAGATCTACGTAATTTGGTTGGAACATGTCAATTCCATTTAAGCCATTTTGCCGGTTGGGTTTTTTATGATATTTAGGGGGCAAGCGAGCAGACGGGTTACCTGATGGAAAGCAACTACCGTCGCCCTTGGACACTCGCGACATCCAAAGAGTCGCGAGTGCGTTACCGGCCTTTACGGGGGAATACGGAATGGAAATAGTGAATCAGGGTAGTTGGGCCACCGGTAAACACACTTACTGAACAAATCACAGCACATCGTTGTATTACACTGAGCTAGCCCATTCGTGCCTAAGCATGGCTCTCCCACGCCAAAAAAGGGTTTGACATAACGCGACCAAATTACTTAGATCCACAATCTGCCTTCCATACTTTCAATATTATTAACGCGAAATTGTGTCTGTCTGTTAACTTTCACGCCCAAACCGCAGAAGCAATTTTGCTAAAATTTGGTATGGATCTAGTTTTGTTATATAAATCTATAAATAACAATATTAGAATAGAATACTTTATTGTGTTCAAAATATTGTACAATCATAAAATTACATATGAACACAAAGGCGGCTTTATTGCTTTGAAGCAATTTCTTCCAAGCAACCTTGGCATACGAAACAATAATACTAATTTTATATATTAGGTGAGATTGTTCAAGTCATGTTTGGTTCATCCATTACATATTCTAAGCCAGAACTTCGAGATTGGCTGTATGAATGAGAAATCACATATTCGTGCTAGATTAGTCACATACACACCCCATAGACTATTGCTTCATTAAATAAAGTAATAAAAGTCTAGGCTGTATGTGTCTTTCCTAGAGTTTACTATGAAAGTAGCAGCCATGAAAAAATGCTTAGGCTGCTATTTTTTATTTCACTTACTTGGTTTTTATTTACTTCAAATCAGTAGCTCAGATATTAAATGCCATGTCTCTAACGTAAGAAATTAAGTTTCATACGAACTTTTAACCCCTTATTTCACCCCCTTGGGGGTAGAATTTTTAAAATTTCTTTCTCAGTGGGTGTCTACCCAATAAAACAATTCTACTCACAAAATTTCAATAGCTTTAATAGTTTTTGCTCGGCGATGATGAAACAGTCAGTGAGGACTTGTTATTTTATATATAGATAAGTCGATTTTTCCTTCCTGAAGTATAACTTCAGGCTTCAGACTAACTCTCTGACTGTCCTTTAATCAAGCTAAGCGATTTTATTGAAATTTGTTATATATAAAGGGTTATTCACAAGATTTGTTGCAATTCTATCGTAAAAGAATAGTATTTACTCAAATGTTATAAAAGGTTGGTTATCCGCTTCTTCCACTTATGTCTTCAACTATTAAGACAGACAACATTGTAACCTATCTACTTTATCATCCAATTAATATTATCTCATCGTACGTAGTTGTTGGGTGCGTGCCGTGTACGGCGGACAAAACGTGGTGTTTTCATGTGAAATTTGCCTGTCCGAAATGTGACCGCCTGTCATAAAAAAACGACAATTTGTGGTTCGCCGACCGCATAATGTTCTTCCTTTTGCCACCGTACTCGCTGTGTATCAGTACTAACATTGCACCAATCTAATAAACATTTTAATATTTCAAATAAAAAAATAAACTACATAAACAAATATTACGACTTGTTACCAACCTTCGATTCTACGCTTGCAAAGATATGCTTGTATATACTACACAATAATATCACAAAACACGCGATAATAAGGAAAATATTGTGTTGTAAATATTTGTGTCCTGTTCATTTCGTGTTCAATATGGCCGCCGGACTGATCACGCGCCGGAATGCCATATAAAGAGTTCGGTGGATAGTGTGGAGATGGCTCCTTATAATGATAAGAAAAGTAAAGTAATGACAAGAATATTACGGTGGCTGATATGAGGCAAGAGGCACTTCTAGAAGAGACCCAGAGCAAGGCAAACGAGTAGTGATAACATGCTTGGCCACAAGGGAAGATCTTCTAAGGCTCAACTCACACCCAAAGAGCGGCGAAGGGCAACGGAGCGCGGAGTCCAGCGACTTCTCGAGCAGTCGCGGGAATCCGCGCACCTTCTCGAGCCCATCCGCGATGGTCGATAATAAGTATTATAGTAACGAAAATAAAGTTCAAATTTATATCACACAGAAACTGCGCTTTGCTTCGTTGCCCTTCGCCGCTCTTTCGGTGTGAGTTGAGCCAAACCATTTGTAATGTTATGCCCTGTTAGTCTGAAGCCCCAAGTAATTAATTTCAGCTGCAGTATAATATTTGTAATATTAGGGATGTGGCAGTACCCACATTAAGCGCAATAATCTTGCACCGCGCTTTTGAAGAATTCGAAGCTCGGCAGTATATATACTACCGCTGAAATCAATCACGTGGGTTTCGGCCCGGCCGAGCATAACACCTCGCCCGGTCGGAAGATCTTCCTTTGGCCACCACGCACATGATAACATGTATATTGTATATACATGTCAGCTGTCGTATATATACCGCCGAGCTTGAAAGTCTTTGTAAAAATTTTTTAAAAAAGTACATAGAAAACTTTGATAGAGCGATGTAAAAACATGGCGCTAATTGTGGGTATCCCCACTAAATATTTTGTTTTTATTTTATTTAGGACAACAAACAATTGTGTATGCGCTTAATTCTAACACATTAAACAAGTTAAAAAAAATTTACTTATTACACAGCCAACATCATTATCCACAATATGACTTGTTTTAAAAATTATTACAATAGGGAATATGCATAGTTTTTTATTATTTAATTAAATCAATCTTACGTTATTGAAAAACGATGTAGTCCAATCAGTTTTTTGATAAAATTGTAAAGTAGTCAGTTAGAAGCCTTTAAAGTAGCCAGTTAGAAAGAGAGATCCGATATTGATTGTGACGTCAAATTCCATAAGCTGCATACAAAGTGCATACTAAATTACGTTTTAAGAGAAAGAGATGGGTAGAAAACTTATATCGCTAAGTTGCATACAAAAGTCATTTTCATGTCAAAATTGTGAGGTTCCAAAAATTTTTTTCCGCGCGTTTAGGTCGTTCAGGATATCAAAATTAAGGGCTTTAAATAGCCATTCTTGAACATACATATAGAATACATAACTTGATGTTTAAGATGCAGTGGTTAGACATTTGGCTTGTTCATACAATACAAGTAGCAATATAATCACTGAAGAGGAATTATTATTTCTTGTTTTTATTAAAAGGGAATAGTGGGTTAAACGATATACAGAATGAAAAATCTCTGAATTCTGTTGATAAATAACTAAGATATTAGCGATATAAGTTTTCTACCCATCTCTTTCTCTTAAAACGTAATTTAGTATGAACTTTGTATGCAGCTTATGGAATTTGACGTCACAATTAATATCGGATGTCTCTTTCTAACTGACTACTTTAAAGGCTTGTAACTTTGTTGTTTTCAGTTTTATCGAAAAACTGATTGCACTTCATCGTTTTTCAATAACGTATGATTTTTTTAATTAAATAATAAAAAACCATGCATATTCCCTATTGAAGATATAAGTGGAAGAAACAGGTGAATAAAATTTAAACAGTCGCCGTTTTTTTCGGTAAGATGACGTTTTAGGACCGGAAGAATTATTTGAAATGAATATAAAGTGGATTTAATGGAGAGCCAGATACACGAACTGGATAATGAAGCAGATGGTAGAAAAATTACAGCATTCTTGACATTAATAAGCTTTCGCCCACACAGACCTCAAAAATAAGTATTCATGAAGGTTTTAACACTAAAAGAACTCTAATTCATCCTCAGCTTAGACAAAGAAAAATACCTTTAAACCTCAACTTTTAGCTCTTAATCCGGGACACTATTAATAACTCAGGATAGCATCAAAGCGGTTTTTATGATGATTAAATAGCATTTTTAATCTCAAATAAGAACGTCCAGTGATTTAAGTTTTAATGAGCTCGAAGTTTGAGAGTTTCGTCGTTCGGATGTGGCTACACGTGCTTACGCACCAGCGATTCCAAAATTAAACTTTGAGTTGAACGTTTAATGTGAGCCAAAATGTACCCCAATTCTACAATTTTCATGCGATGGTAATCCAGCTTTTAAACTGATTCGATAAAAGCTAATTCGGGTAAAATTCGTAAGTCGCAGAAATACAAAATTAAAATTGTAAGTACGGCGTAGTATAGAATGTAAACGGGTTCTTGATTCTACTTTCTGTCCCCGAATCCATTTTTAATTAGACGTCAATGAACAAATTTTAAGTTTTTAAAGCAATATTCTCTCAATGTCGACGATGTGGCTCAGTTGGTAAGCGCGTTGGTAGCTTAAGCCGAGGGTCACGGGATCGAATCCCGCCGACGGAGCAAAGGTTTTTCAGTGTTTCTGGGTCTTGGATGTGTATTACATATGTGTAAAAATCTTGAGTATGTGTATAGTATAAAAAGTATTAAATATATTTCTGTTGTCTGGTACCTGTGACACAAGTCCCTCGGGTACTCAGCACGGGGCAAACTGACGTGGTGTAAAGCGTCTATAGATATTATGTTATTATATTAAGTATGTAGTTATGGTGATATGTTAGTATAAAATATGTTAATGTCTTTAGAATCTACTAGCTTCTGTTTCACCGCTCACTGTTAAAGTTTCTGTTAGGCTATCCACACAAAATCTTTCAAATAAATAGACTGACAGTTAGCGGTGTAATAGGCTGTAAGTTCTAATATTATTACACAAAAGCATATATTCTGATTGAAAGGTAGAGTAATATTACCTATGTTACATAATATGTATTCTGTATACCAAACATTAAAACCTCTTCAGTAGTTTTGGCATGTTTGAAAGGCAAATCAAAAGATACTTTTATTATTAAATTTCAGAGAGATTTTAGAAAAAAAAAACATTAGAATTTGACCGCTTATTATCATCAAACTTTTATAAAAAAAGGGGGAAACGAGCAAACTGGTTACTTGATATAAAGCAACTTCCACCGCCCATAGACACTAGCAACATCAAAAGAGTTGCAGGTACATTGCCGGCCTCTTTAGAGGAAATACGCTCGCTTTTTGAAGATTTGCAGGTCCAGAACTACTGCTGGTGATAGTTCATTCCAGAGTTTTACTGCGCAAGGCAGAAAGTAACGCGAACAGCGCACGGTAGAAGACTGACGAGACAGCAACTGAGACAAGACGATGTGGGTGGTAAATTTTTCGCGTCGGACGATAGCAGAAAGTTGCAGCTGGAATGATTCCGAACAATTCCTCCCTCACTCCCCTAAACCAAACTACCATACTTAAACAGTCAACAACAAACACTTAGCCGTATATTGAGACAGAAGACTCTATAAAAGTTTACGAGCAGTTTAAGTTTATTAGAGAAACTGCTTCAAAGCGAATTAACGAGATTTAATCATAAACAGTTTACACCTAGTTTAGTGCAATTAACGGACAAAGGCAGGCAATGAAATTCAAAGCTTCGCCTTAAGATTGTCAGAGTTTCGCTTTAAGGTTTATACGTGGGCCAGCGGGGTAAGTTTAACCTCTTATAAGTATGGTAAAAGGTTAAGTACGTTAGTCAAAAAAATATATTTTATAGAATGATTTTCGTTCTTTCATAACTAGAGGACTTTTTTCTTAAGATTATAGTTAATTAACGTCGATTTTTTTGCGTTGGAGTATTTTTGCTAGTAAAAATAAATGCTAGGTTCAACTAATAGTAGTATTCAATATTCAAATTTTTTAAATCAAAAATATTAAATTCATTCAGTATTCAAATAAAAGTCATGTTAGTCAGAACCTATTTAAACATATATTTTTGGACTTTATACGAAAAATTAAAATTATTTTAGGAGAATAACAATTCAGTCGTATCAAATTTAAGGAATAAAAGAAAGAAGTATAAAAGATTCGTGAATTAGATGTCGGGGACAGTAAAGAACCGTTTATTTGAAAACAAGTTGAGACATACACTCTCACCACAATACAATTGTATTCAGTAGGATAGTTCGGTGGTTCCCTAAGGCTGTGATCACACCAAACTGATTTTTTTATGATATTTAGTGGGTAAGCGAGCAGACGAGTTACCTGGTAGATAGCAACTGCCATTGCCCATGGACACTCATGACACCCGAAGAGTCGCAAGTTCGTTGCCGTCCTATACAAGGGAATAGGGATAGGAGATTAAGGAAGTTCGGCCACCAGTAAACTCACTCGCTAAACAAAACACAGAACAAAGCCGTTTCACGTCAGTTTTCTGTTAGATCGTGGTATTACTCTGGTCGAGCCGGCCCATTCGTGTCGAAGCATGGCTCGCCTACGGCAATAAGCATCCGTTTTAAGTACTTGAGTTCGGAAAATTTTTCATTGGTGCACGCTTCCACCGGGGTTTGAACATGCACCCTCTCGAGTGCGAACCAAAAAGCTGTAGACTACGAACGCTTTTATCTATTTATCATCCGTCGAAAGTTAGTGAAGTAAACGTAGTGATTTGATATGTCAAATAGCTGCCTGCCACTTTAAGAAGTGATAGTTTGAATGCCGCAAAGTGTTGCTTTTCTGCCAACGCGTGCGTTGGGCGCACCTACATTGCATCCAGTGAATTTACTTAATCCTTAATACCTAATTGACATTACGTTTGTAATGCGATTCTATTGAGCTATGCACTAGCATTTAGCACGTTTTTTGAATTATGTATGCACGTGTAGCATACTGTTTATATTTATAGTGTGGTTTTACGTCTTGTAGTAAAGCCGGCAATAAGCAGATGGACGTTTTTACTGCTTGTCTTAGTTCACTAAGATAAACTTTAAAATGTAGTTTGTTATAAACAAATTGAACGCTTAAAAGGGCGATAAAAGCAAAATTAACGACGGTATAATTCCGATTTATACTTGATAATAAGCTACGAATCGTATCATTTTTTAAAAATAGATACTACATTTTATTTATGAGAGCCTGTAGTGGCGAAACACGGTAGCTTAAAATTTTCTCGATAAAAAAAATATCACAAAGATGCCTCTAGAATTTTTAACGCATATTTTTTGGTTTCGCATAACGGCGCATTCGACGGACTCAGTATTTTACACACAATACAAAATTCTATTACAGAGTTTCTGTAGAAGCGGTTTGAGTTATAAAGAAAAAAAAGATTTCGCGTAGATTCCGCGTCGTTCTGTTTCACCTGGCATACGAATGACGGTCGTAAGTGTGAAGAGAGAAAGACGATGTTTTATTTTTCGCTGTATTCACCCCCTTAAGCTATGTAGCTTATGTTATCTAACCGACTTAAAGACGAGGAGGTTATGTGTTCGGCTGCGGAATTATTTTTTCGCGACTCCGTCAACGGTAACAAAGATGACAATTATTATTTTCTTACACAAAATTTAATACATGATTTGAGATTTAGTGATCCCTTAACAGAATCTGCAATGAAAATTTTAAACTCTAATATGAGAAATTATCTGAGCAGAGTACAATGAGTAGCTGTCAAGCGCCGATGTAGTTCACGCTATGTATCAGAGATGGTTCTGTATGTGAAAATGATTTTCCCAGTTTTCTCTTAAAATATTTCCTGATTTTTTTTTGCTATAACCTCACTGAGCCCAAAACCTTCCCAACCCTAAAAACCGTGGAAACCAGTTCGTGCATTCTCGAGTTCATATCAGGAAGTTATCAGGAAGGAAAATCCTAATACCTAGTACAGGACCAAGGATTTTATATAAAATTATATAAAAGAAAAAAAAATAACACCCAATACATATTCATTTACCACTTTTATCTTTTAACATAATATAATAATTATTATTATATCTATGGACGCTTCACACCACGTCAGTCTGGCCTCATGCTAGGTACCCGACTTGTGTTACAGGTACCAGACAACGGAATTATACTTAATACGTATTATACTAATTAAAAAGACATATTTTAGATTTTTATAATATGACACACATATTTAATGCACATCCAAGACCCGGGAATATTAAAAAACTTTTCTTACGTTGGTCGGATTCGAACCCTCGAGCTACCAACACGCTTCGCGAACTAATCAATCAAATCAAATCAAATCAATTTTTTTATTCAAAATAAGTACTTTAAGTACACTTTCTGAACGTCGAGACTACGGCGCCTACCACCGGTTCGGGAACT
>JAOTAV010047218.1:0-16863 GCA_026546445.1 Cyclargus thomasi
AATAAATTTTATTTAATACTTTTTAGTTTGTTTTGTTCTATTTTAGTTTTTTCCTTTGGAAGTCGGTTTAAATTTTTGTTAAAAAATAATTTTGTTTAAGCACGCATTACAAACGGCGGATCGTTTTTGAAAATTTTTTCGTTGTTTAGGGTATAGCTGCAGTTTAGTCCCATTTTCACAAAAGTGGTGGTCTGATGATGCTATCCAGCAGGAATCGAGGGGACTTCTTGAAATTTATTGGAAACATATAGTGATTTTCACTTTTTCTCAAGGATTCCAGGTACATGCAACCAAAAAGTAAGATTTTGAACAAATTGATGCAAAGTGCTGTACAGAACTATTAAATTCTTATAGATAGCGATTCGGGGACGACTAGACGACTCAAAGCAAATGTCACTTCATGAATTTCGTCAATAATCATCATCATTATTATAATGATGCTACACACCGTTACATTTTAACCGTAAAATTGGTACCTGCCATGGTATTTTACATCAAAACGAGTGTTTAAGATTAAATTTACTTGAGATCGGAAAACGTCTCAATGGTACACGCCTCGACCCGGGTTCAAACCTGCAACCTCTCGAGTGCGAACCAAAAGTTACACTAGGCCACGGACGCTCTAATAAACAGGATCCATTAAAAATCGATCGAGCTATACGAATGTACACTTTTAGATTAAGATATCTACTGCTGACTATGTAATTGACTAACAGTTAACTGAAAAAGGAAAAATAAATTAATTTTAAACAAAAAATAAAAACCGACTTCCACAACAAAGAAGTGATAGATGAACTGAAAAGTAATAAATAATTATTTTTCTGTTAGTGCCTTATAAGGATTGGCTTAAGCCTCAACATTAACCGTAATCAATCTTTATAACTTTGAAGTTTGAAGTTAGTACCAGCTACCTTAAGCGTAAGTTTAATGTCAAGACTCAAGAATCTAAGAAATTGTAAAAGCTGGTACCGACTTCAAAGTTATAAAGACTGATTACGGTTAATGTTGAGGCTTAGGCCAATCCTTATAAGGCACTAACAGTTGATAGGGATTATTTATATCTTTTCAGTTTATCTATCACATTTTTTGTTGTGGAAGTCGGTTTTTATTTTTTGTTTAAAATTATTTTGCCACGAGATTAAACAGCCCTAATGGCAAAAAAGCTCCATAGCCTAGTGGATCTTTGGTTGGCGCTTGCAGATTCGATTCAGGGTGGAGGCATTTTTAAATTTCAAGTACACGATACTTACTACTTGTGCTTTAACAACAATACCCAAAATCTATATCAATACTATAAACATAAGTGTGTCTGTTACCTCATGCTCAAACCACTGAACCGACTGCTGAAATTCGGTATGGCCATATCTGAATACCGATTAAGAGTACTTTTTATCCCGGAAAAATTACGGTTATCGCTTGATAAATTTTGGCGCAACGGAGTTGCGGGCGTCATCTAGTATTTACTGTAAAAATATAAATAACTATAGATGTAAAGGCCTAAGAGCGTGCAGTAATAACGCGGTTTACTAAAAGTTACTATTTAGTAAGGAACGTGAAGGAACTACTATGGGCTTTTGATCATATACTTCTGTAGACACCCACACTACATAATGCCTCTAAGTCCATCTATGACGTTTACAAACTGAATAATAAGAAAACCGCCCGAAAGGAATGTCGGGGAAACTCTGAGCAATAAAGGCCTATTGTCAATTTGTGCCCAATTTTGCTGGTGTCCCTCCTAAGAAGGCAGTAAAGAGAAGTAGGGTGAAGTAATATTATTAACTTTAGAGAAAACAATAAATCTCTGCACTTTTTTATTACTTCAATTAATAATCTACTATTGATGATAAGTTGGGCAAAAGATGTAGAGATAAATAAAAACAGGACATTAAAAAGGATGTTTTATTTAGATAGTTCGAGTCAACATAGATATTAATGTTGTACAATAACTTAAACATTAAACACTAATTTTGACAATCATCACTACATTCAATTTGTATTTCACCTTATCTATTATTTACTCAATTAAATGTGCAATAAAGGACACACGACTTTACGACTAACCAAGCCAGCAGATGTCAGAATCACAGTCAAAAATATAATGCACATACATAATGTAATACAAGTTTCTTTGAAATTAAATCTTTATAACAGGGTCTGAATTATTTCAATCTCAAAATTAAATTTACTTACTATTACATTAAGCTTATAATTATTTTAACCTTATTTTAATAGGAGTTTAATACTTCTAAAGGAGTATCAACGATGAAATCGATTCCTAGCCACTTTACGGATCTACGGCATTTGGTTAGACATAAAACTACATAATTTCGTAAATCCGCCATGTGCTTATGAAGCTACTTCTTTGGTACATAACGGCATTTCTTACTTTGCGTAACCAGCTTTCTTCAAGTGGCTAGACAAATAACAATTCCAGTGGAGTACCAAATAAAGCTCGGTTGTTGACATTATCTTATCCATCCATCCATCGCGACCGTTTCGTCGGCGACCATCGCGATCGTGGAAATGTAAATATTACACGTATACAATATTATAATGCTGTGGAAGTACGCGCTTGGACGTTCAACCGGTGGTTTAGGAATTAGAAAATGTTATATTCAAATGTTCAGTGTTTTTATCGTTAGTCCTCATATGAGGAAGATGGGTTTTGTTAATTTATAACTATTAAATGATATAGGTAGTTAGATGAGACGTAATATTTTTAACCGACTTCCAAAAACGAGGAGGTTACATGTTCGGCTGTAAATATTTTTATTTTTTTTTATGTATGTTCAACCATAGCTCCGCCGTTTGTGAACCGATTTTGAAAATTCCTTAGAAGCGTCCTAGGTATATGCTACCAAAAAGCAAGTTAATGATTCCGAAGGTACTGAGAGAACTCGTGATTCCTTACAGAAACGATTTTGGTATTTTCGGCGTTGTTTTAAGAACTGAAAACATATGCTACTAAACTATAAATCATATTCATAATCATCATCATCATAAAAGTGGTGACCTGATGATAAGATCCTTGAGTAATCGAGGGAACACCTCGAAATTTATATGGAAATAAATAGTGATTTTGGTTTCTATAGAAGCGTCCCAGGTATATGTTACCAAAAAGTATGATTTGCTACCAAGGTATACCATGGTTCCGAAGGTACAGAGAGAACTCATGATTCCTTATAGATACGACTTTGGGGGTTTCGGCCTTGTTTTAAGAACCGAAAGCATATGCTACTACAATACAAATTTTATTCATAATCAACAGCACTGCAATCACACCAAGCACCATTCATTATGATTCTATTATACCCCAGAACACCTTAAAAGGCCAGCAATGCACATGCTACTCTTCGGATGTTACGAGTGTCCATGGGCGACGGTAGTTGCTTTCCATCAGATTAACCGTCTACTCCCTTGCCCCTTAAATAACATAAAAAATGTATCATGCCTAGTAGTTCTCTGTAGGTATAGGCATTATAATTTTGGGTAACTAAAAAGATTGTAATTATTATTATTTTTAACAAAAAATTAAAACCGACTTCCAAAGGAAAAAACAAAAATGATAAAAAAGAAACTAAAAAGTATTAAATAATATTTATTCTTTAATAGTACCTGTATCAGAATTCGGTGAGGCATCAGCCTGTTTTCGTACACAATCTTTATAATTTTGAAGTCGGTACCAGTCAAAAATTTAAATTTAGACAAATCATGATATGTTAGCTGGTACCGACTTTAATATAATGAAGATTTTGTTCGGAAATAGGCTGATGCCTCACCGAATTCTGAAAATTATTTAATACTTTTTAGTTTCTTTTTTATTATTTTTGTTTTTTTCCTTTGGAAGTCGGTTTTAATTTTTTGTTAAAAATAATAATTTATTTTTTCCTTGATAATAAAAGATTGGTGAATTCGACACGCTATTATCGGTAGCGTGGCCGAGCGGTCTAAGGCCCCGGTCTAAAACATTAGTGTCTTCGGAGTCGTGGGTTCGAATCCCACCACCTCCTTCTTTTATAAATTTAAAACTTTTAGATATGCACGTTACCCCAAATTTTGTTATCTGTACGGAACCCTTCGTGCGCGAGTCCGCTTCGCACTTCACATATTTTTAACTCTGAAACACACAACATTTTGCACATGCGGTTTATTACGTACAGCTTTAAAGTATTTCAACTATCCATTCCATTTAAATTCAACAAAACTCCTCAAGGTGAAGGGGAAAATGTGAGGCATTTTCCGGAAAAGCGGAACATTTAAAGTGGTTTAGAGTGGCTGGACTTGGAGGTATACATTTCTTTTTGGTTAGAAGAAAATGTGCTCACTCCAAATGAAATAGCTGTATTGTGCATAGGTACTAGAGAGAAGTTGGTACCAGATTGCGGATCTAAGTAAGTTGGTCGCATTGTCAAACACAGACGATAGATCACGACTCGTATTTTGGTCCGTCAGCTGGCTTTGTATAAATTTTTTCAATGTTAAATATTGAGACTTTTTTATAAGTGATTATAGAAAAACTATTTTGGGGAAGCCCAGAGTGCTATTCGTGTTATTATTAGTAACTCGTTAATCGTGAAGACCTTTTTGGAAGCAGTTTGTACGATATCCATAATATATTATTACGCGAGCGGAAAACTTTGTTTTAACGAAAGACGCGTAGATGTAAAAGCATGAAATTTCTCCCAGTTATAGTAGATATGGAGGAGGAGCGTAGAATACCAATGTTATTTTAAAATGTGTTTAAATCTTGTATATTTTTAATAAATAAAACGCTGCGCACTCTACAATATTTTGACATGACAAATTAATAAGAAACGAAATACTCTATTGTTTATGGCTGGAGTCTGTGAATTGTTTTCAATAAATAGTTTAGTAAGCCTGGTAACGGGATCTTTAAGCCAAATTTAAGTCGGTGATAGATTATAGTATTTAACAGCTCCTATAAAATTTATTAATTTTATTATTTAAAGTCGAATTTCGAAACATAGGGCGACCTCTAGTCAGATGATATGGAGAAAAATAACTTGAGAATTTATTTAGCTAAGATAGCTCAGACAGTAAACGTTTAAAACGGTTAAATATAAAATTATATTATCTGAGGGTTTTTGAGACGCTTGGTTATGAAAACATAAACCTTTCATTTTTAAAATGCTTCCTCATATCTTTTAGTTATCTGTACTTTTTCGACGTATTCTTAACACCTACTATCTTAATATGACAAATACGACGACTTTTAAATCCTTGGAAATATCTTTTTTTATCCACTAACGACGAAGTCATATTTTTATATCATGATCAATCAGATATATGTAGAAACCATAATTTCACGGTTTCGAGAGTGTCCTGCAATGACGCAATTACCCCTTGGGCTCCCCTACAGTAGATTTCCCCTAGTTACGATGCTACGGTGTCACATATAGAGAGGCAATGCTGTGTCGGTTCGGAAATTTCATACAAGTTTTACGACCGAACACGCACGTTGTATAAAAAGTCCGATGCGGTCCGGCGCGCCTCGACGACAGTGTGCGCGAAGCTAAACCACTTTTCTTTTTTGACAACATGAAAAAAGAACGTAAATCAATACCCTTTTCAACGTAGTCGGCTAAAAGGCGATATAAGCTATATCTAATACAATTTTATGTTCCATATTGTATCTCATTACAGCGCCTTTCCCTGTACCACCGTAATTATATTACCTCCGCCATCGGAATTTCAACCCTCTGCTAAAAAGATTACAATTTTAAATCGCACGTCTCGGGTGTGCGTATGTGATCTTAATTTTTATATACCCATAAATTTTAATATGAATGTACAAGGAGGTAATTTTGGGAACGAAATTCGGAGAAGTTGGTTAAAGCGGCTACACACATTTTTACACAGATTAATGGTGAACGTACGTCAGAACCGAACGAATCGAAGTCATTTTCGATTTGAAATTATTTTTTAATAAATTTAGAGGGTAAACAAGCAAACGGGTTGCCTGATGGAAAGCAACTACCGCCACACAAAAACACATGCGACATCAGAATTGCCGGCATTTTAAAAGAGATTACTCTCTCTTCTTGAATGTTTGCAGGTCACAGCGGTCCGGAAATAGTGCTGGTGATAGTTCATTCCAGAGTTTTACTGTGCGAGGCAGAGAGTTACGCGTAAAGCGCGTGTAAATGTGTGGGTGGTAGATTTTTCGCACTTATGCAATGCAATTCGACTGTGTGTGTGAGGTTCCATAACATGTAATATATCGAATTCTAAAATTCGTTCGGCTCGTTAAGTTCTAATAGAATGTACATTCAAATTAAGAATCGATGATTTTATCGACGATAGATTGAATTTTTAAATCGAAATAAGAACTCTTTCGAGGCATTGTTCGACTGGCCTTATGTACATATTTTAATTACTCAGAATGTTGAATTCGTAAACTAATTTCCCCAGGCCGGCCTTACAAGGGAAGAAATGTTTTAAGAATGAGTAATTCTGAAAAACCCTTTTTATTTATGATATTTAGGAAGCAAGTGAGCAGACGATATATTTCTGATGGATAGCAACTTCCGTCGCCCATGGACACTCGTGACATCAGAAGAGTCGCAAGAGCGTTGCCGGTCTTTTTTATGAAGGAATAGGTAATGGGAATAGGGATTAGGGAAGTTGGGCCACCGGTAAACTCTCTCACTGAACGAAACACAACACAACGCCGTTTGATATCAGTTTTCTCTGAGGCCATGGTATCACTCTGGTCCCACGGCAATGAGTATCCGTATTATGTACTTTAGATCGGAAAATGTCTCATTGGTACACGCCTCCACCGGGGTTCGAACCTGCACCCTCTCGAGTGCGAACCAAAGTTGTAAACATGGTATTGCGCGCTGGGTTACGGACGATCTAAAACCTTTTACCCAGCTTCCTTTAAAAGCTTTTACCCAGATCGGTTAAAAAAAAACGTTTTAACATACTTATAACAGGTTAAACTTACCCCGCTGGCTCATGTACGAGCCTTAAGGAGTGACGGGGCTTGTCGGGGTGCATCGCCTACGAGTTTATTTACTAGCAAAAATTGTTAAAGCTACAGGCATGACATTTGGTGAGTAGGATTGTTTTATTAGGTAAACGCCCGCTAAGAAAGGAATTTTTAAAATTCCACCTTAAAGGGGGTAAAATAGGGTTTGAAAGTTTGTATGAAAGTTCGTTATTTCGTAAGTTAGAGACTTAAAATTTTGTTTCTGAGCTGCTGATTAAAAATAAATGAATACGTGTTTAAGCGTTTTATGAAATTTTACTTCCGGAGGGTGAAATAGGGGTTGAAAGTTTGCATGGAAATAATTCTTAACGCGAGCGAAGCCGCGGTAAAAAGCTAGTCATTGTATAAAACATGCGATGCGCCCTATCGGCAGCATAAAGTCAATCTCAATCTAAAATTTAAAAAAAATCCTTTAAATATCTAATACTGTATAAGGAAAATTATTGTAAAACTTTTCCAAAGCTCAAACATTTTTATAACAACAATATGCGGTTTACGAGGTAATGTAAAATTAGTTTTCTTTTTTGCGGTATAAGGGTAAGTTCGTACTGAAAAGACAAGAAACGCGACTTGTTGAGGGCAAACTGAAAAATTTAGTGCAATATTTTTTTGCTACGTAATTAAGTTTGTGCAATTCTTAAAGTTCCATACCAAAAGGGTAATTATAATCATTTTTAACAGAAAATTAAAACCGACTTCCAAGTAAAACCAAAGAAAAAAATTTATAAAAACTAAAAACCATACATAATAATCTCGTTTCTATTAGTAATAGTTAATATGTTAAACGTTATAATATGACTACCAGTATCTACTAACAATTCAACTGTATCTAATATGTATTTATAGCCAAATTTGCGAATAAGACTGCATGGCGGCATTAGTCAAACCTTTTTGGTTCAAAATGCTGTCTCCACTGTATAATTATTGTGTTTTTTAAGTAAATAAAAAAATGAATGAATTAATATTATATTTTTATTATGTATATATTTAATGAAATGTCAAACGTAAATTAATATCCTAAATTAAAAAGGATAAGATCCATCCACAAATATGAAATTTGTATATTTTTTTGGTGGAAATAGTTTCCATTTCAGTATTAAAATTGTACCAAATTGTAGAAAAAATTGAATTTTTATCAAAAAACAATATAAAGAGGGCGATAAAAGCATAATTGACTTGCATAATTCCGTTTTATACTTGATAATAAGCTATAAATCGTTTCATTTTATAAACATAGTGACTACATTATATTTGTAAGCTTCAGTAAAAAGCAAAGACAACTTAAAATTAAGAAGAAGAGAAGTAGAAAAAGTCTCTAATTTTCACGAATATTGCTTAGTTTCACAAGACGGCGCATTTGACAGACTCAGTTCCTATTACCGACTTCATGTAGAAGCGGCTTTTTTTTAAATTTTGTATATCTATTGAGTTATTTAGAGAAAAAACGGTTTTCGCGTCGTTCTGTTTCACCTGGCATATGAATGACGGTCGTAAGTGTGAAGAAAGAATGTTTTATTTTTTGCTTTTTTCGCCCCCTTAAATATAAATAATTTCGCCCCGCTGCGGCGCGCCTCGTTGTTACCTGACCCTTGTTCCACATAATACATTAGACTTATTACAGGCAACGTCAGAATTAAAACGATTATGTATAATGCCAATGCACATTCCAAGCTCATATTTTAATGAAAACGTTGATATTAAAATGTTACAGAAAACATTATTGTGATGTGATGTACTACCATCAAGAAAGTTGACTCATAGGCTGATATGATGGCACAGCAGTGGCATCGCCAAGTCGAAGACGAAGCAAACACTGCAGTGCCATCTTTACAGGAACCATTTCGCCGCATTTTCAGCACCCTATTTGAAAACCTCTGGATGATAGCAGAAAGCTGAAATTTTCGTCATCTAGTAAGCTTACAACACACACTTAAAATCCGAATTTCAAGTCTGTAGGTCATTTAGTTTTAAAGTTAAGCGATAGCAAAACTAGGATAATAAAAAAAATCAATTCCAATCTGGCAAAAACTTATTTACTATGATGATGTTATTGTGTGAGCGTCCTTAAATATTTAATTTTTATTATTTATGGTCATAGCAGAAACAGAAAGACAATCTGTGAAAATTTTAAATCTCTAACTAATATATTTTCTTGCCATAAAGCCTGAAAACGGACAGATGAATACCCTTTGGGTACGGAAGCTTAAAAGAGACAAAAAAAAAATTTGTTAAATAAAAAATAACATCTCTACAAGAAGATGTAAAATCCCACCGCAGACGAGTTTATTATCGTTAATGTTATACAACTGACCGTTGACTTTAATCCGATAACGAATAATGTATGATCAATGAATGCTTCAGCATCCATGAATCATGGTCATGGATGCTGAAAAATAATTGGTGATGTTTTTGCTAAAATTGCCGTATTAGTATATATAAAATGATTAAAATTATAAATGTAACACCATTTATAAGACCGGATTTCATCATTGTCTTTATGATTGTCAGATAAAAAGCTAATAGAGCGACAGAATTTAAAATATGTCTTTATACTAGCTTTTTCCCGCGGCTTCGTTCGCTTTAAGAAGTATTTTCATACAAACTTTTAACCCGTGTTTCACCCTCTGGAAGTAAATTTTCATGAAGTGCTTAAATACGTATTTATTTATTATGAATCAGTAGCCCAGGCACAAAATTTTAGGTGTCTAACTTAAGAAATGTCCAAAATTTCGTAGAAAAATTTTTCACCCGCTTAGGGGTAGAATTTCAAAAAATGCTTCAACACGTATCTATTTATTTTGAATCAGTAGCTCAGAAATAAAATTTCAAGTCTTTAACTAAACGAATGACGAACTTTCATACAAATTTCACCCCCTTAGGGGTAGAACTTTTAAAATACCTTTCTTATCGTGTGTCTACCCAATGAAACAATCCTATTCACCAAATTTCATGGCTGTAACTTTAACAGTTTTTGCTCGACGAATATGAATCAGTTAGTCGGTCAGGACTTGTTATTTTACTAACCGACTTCCAAAAACCAGGAGGTTATATGTTAGGCTGTAGTTATATATTTTTTTATATATAGATTAAACATTTTGCCCCCAACCCCGCCCGTACTGTGACGGTAATGAAAGAAAAAACAAATAATTATATTATATTTTATATTATATACTGTTTTTTTTTTCTAGAAATTCGACCTTTTACCAACTATAGCACATAAAAATATGTATTTTAATTATGTGTTCGTAGTGCATAAATTAAGAAATAATTTCATGTTCTGTTAGTAACAAAGCATAGTAAGAAGTTTTGTCGTATTACGTCAAACATATGAATTTGAATATATCTCCTGAAACAGTCTACTGTACTGGTTTTATTTACTGTACAAGCATCCACAGTCCTCTCAACCGTTTGTCGTATTTTGTCAACAAGCGTAACCTACATGGCAAAGTTTAGAAAATCTCACTACCTTTGAAAATCTGCCATTGGTGTCTCCTGTGACCCCATCTACTTCGAGATCGTTTCTATTACTTTTATCATTATGACAAAGTAATTATAAATTTCCAATGAAAAAGTGGATTCCATTTTTAATTATTTCTAATTAAAATATATTAATTCACCGACAGACAGAATAATTTCTTGGAATTCAAGCCACGGAGCAATTAATATCGTCATTAGAATTATACAAACGATATCTGTCGGTTAGGTATCGACAATCGTTCAATCTGAACCTGGATTCTGCAGTTTTTAAAAAATCCATACTTAATATTATAAATAAAAGTTACTTAAGTTACTTTCATGTTTATTGTGCGCGTACTATCTTATATCCTAAGCCTATCTCTCACCGTAGGGCTGCTGGAAGAGATTTCTTTAGAAATAAGCAGATATCTTGTGTCGTCTTACTGTGTAAACTGTTCTTTTGTAAATGTTTCCTTTGCACAAAAATTATTAAATAAAAATAAATGAAAAAGTGTGTCTGTTCGTCTGATTTTGCTGAAATTCGGTATGGAGATGGAGATACTTTGAGTACCAGGGAAGGACAAAGGATACGATAAACGAATTTTGGCGTAACGGAGTTGCGGTCATCATCTGTTTTGACAAATATAGCTCTGGTATGGTTCACATATTGTTTCGTTATGATCTCTTTTTTTGACATATTTTTGACGTATATGAGATTGATAGCAGAAAAGTTGAATAAAAATTGCCAAATTAGCTTAATTTTTTTGGGTCTTTTTAACTAAACTGATTTATATACTAGGTGTTGCCCACGACGACGTCCGCTTGAAACTATACCTAAATTATCCCGTTTTTTCCTTTCTTAGCCTTCCTCGATAAATGGACTAACGAAGACCAAAATCATGGTCAAGGACATATTTACATATCGCACCCTCGGTGCAAGACCGTCACTTTTGCGAAAATGCAATTTTTCAGGAGAAGCATTCAAAACTTTGACGTCTCTATTATTAATTATGTTTTAAGACATAAAAAAGATAAAAAGGTATTATGAAAACATCAACTTTTATGTACTACGAAAGTAACGTTATTGCACTAAGTAAATATTTACTTCAGGACACTTATTACATACTTAACTCATTTTTTAATTTTTTGCAAAAGTGACGGTCTTGCACCGAGGGTGCGATATTTGACCAATCATTTCGACATTTCCACAACCAGGCATAACTGGTTTTGTAATGAACTTGGCTTCCCTTTTTTACATTTATGTTTTTGGTGAGATTTATGTTTGTCGCTAGAACAACAAATACTAAAAACGAAAAAAATTAATGTTAAAACCTTTCGTACACAAACATGTTTTACATCTGTTCCTGAAATTAACGCGCTCAAGCCAACAAAACTCTTCGAGCTCTATATTTTTAGTATAGAAAAGTTGCCCACGGCTTCGCTCGCTTGGAATTCAAAAGTCGCCTGAAAACCACATATAAGAGATGGCACTGTATGGGAAAAATTATTTTCTCCGTTTTCCTCTGAAATTTTCGTAAATTTTCTTTGCTATAAGCGTCACAAATCTGTGTCGTGTTTGGCAAACCGTTTGTCAAACACGACCTTGACGCACTCCAAACTGCACCCTCAGTTCATGGCGTAAGATTGAATTAGGCTACATCTTAGATATTAATGTTGTAAATGGTGTCCATCGAGAATAGCTATTTTTAATCGTCCGCCATGAACTGAGAGTGCAATTTGGATTGCATCAAAGTGCACCTTTGCGTGATGTTTGTTCCCGCCGCGTAGAAGTCACATAATGAAGAAACGTCTAAACAACATTTTACTTTCATTGAAACAAAACATAATTTTACAATTCGCCAAACATTGTCATACTATGTTATTTTATATTCAACAGAACAATAAAATCTTATGAAATAAAACAATAACACTAAAGCAATAACGGCAGAATTTATGTTACGTACACGTGTTTTAATACGACAAAACAGGGTTAGGGGGTCTTTTGGGCCTCAACGTTCGCTTGACCCACATGAACCCCTTGTTTGGTTTCTATTATTAGGTATTGAATAATGTCGTCTGTCGCGACCCTTTATATTGCTACTGCAAATCATAATACTGATATGAGAGCGGAGATTGTGACGAAAAATCAAACTCAACTTTAAATCTCAAGTTTATAACAAACGGGTTCACAAAAAATACAGCTTGTTGTTCGCGACAAGATGGCGGATTCAAACCCACGAAAAAAAACACTTTTTTTTCTTAATATGGCTACTGCGGTGTTGCCATCTTGCGCCCGGTGATACCACACTATTAAGGGTCGCGACATATTATAAACACAAATGCAGAGAACCTCATTCGGCACATCGAGAATCGGAGGCTTCGTGTTTAAACCGTTTGGGGTGGAAACTCTAGGCTCGTGGGGTCCGGGGGCGCATAAGCTTGTTGGAGAGATTTTCAAAAGGCTTATTGAACCCACCCCAGACCCCAGAGCCAGGAACTACCAAGCACACCGAATAGCGATTGCCGTCCAAGGAGGTAATTCCTGGCTATTAATTTCCTGGGTACTCAGCCAGATGGGGACGACTTGGGTAAGGTTTTCTTTTTTTGTAATAACTTTATTTTTTTTAGTCCGTATATTGTTTAGTTTATTATCTATTTTAGTTTTTTTTTGATTAACTTATAATTTTATTATTTCTATAAAAATAATTTTAATTTAATAAATTTGACATACAAATGTTATGAAAATTTATATATTTTTATTGGACTGCGCCAGAAGGAGGGTTATGTTTCTCGAGAGTATGTATGTTTGTATGTACGTATGTCTTTTCAGCCTAAACGGTTTGATGGATTTTGGCTTGACATGTGTCGTTAGATACGTATTTACTGTGACAGTGACACTAGATATATCAAAATATAAAAAAAAAAACAAAATGGCGGATTTTAAATGATTCCTGCAGTCGTTTTTTTTTGTTTTTCAATATTTAGCTTGCTCATGCGATAGCTTCTTGAAGATAATATTGAAGTTCGAATAGAAAATTGTGCTGGATAGTCATTATATTACAACAAATATTTACCCGCGACTTTGTCCGCGTGGAAATTATTTATCCTACCGCAGTATTGGAACGGAATAAAGTATCCTGTATTTTAAGTAAGTTTATACCCTACCTGTATACGAAACCTATAGTACGTGAGGCCAACTCACACTTGGCTAATTGTCCAAATATTATTATAGCCTATGTCACTCTGTGATAATTTAGTAATGTAACGGTGAAAGAATTTTTAAAATCCTATTACTTTTTGAGTTTATTTGTGAGAAACATGTGTATGTATTTTTTTAATTATATTTTTTATGGTATTTAGGGGGCAAGCGAGTGAGCGGGCTACCTGATGGAAAGCTACTGCCGACGCCCATAGACACTCGTGACATCCGATGAGTCACAAGTGCGTTGCCGGCCTTTATGAAGGAATAGGGATAGGGTATAAGTGAAGTTGGGCCACCGGTAAACTCACTCACTGAACGAAACACAGCACCGCCAGTTTTCTGTGAGGCCGTGGCATCGCTCCGGCCGAGCCGGCACATTCGTGACGAAGCATGGCTCTCCCACGACGGTGTATGAAAATAAATTTCGCATCCAAAAGATTGTAATAAACAATAATGGTCGACATTCTGTCAGGAACAGACTGAAATATTTATTTTCACTGAAAATATATTTGTGAAACGAGATCTCGATGTTACCTCATAGTCCGAGAGCCGAGGGTACGGTCATCGAATCAAATTAATATTTTCCCCTTTTTTTTCTACGTTAATTGTATGAGCTACGTGTGTGTGCGTTTTTTTTAAATTTTATTGTATCAGTTTGTAAATGTGTATGTGATGTCTGATATGTCAAATAAATGTTATTATTATTATTATTCATTGGACGAGCGAAGTGAGCTCTCTTTACCCCACTCCCGTTACATGTTTGTGGTACACTTTACGGAAAAACTATAAGAGTTTTTGGTTTGGGCTTCAGGATATTAATTTAAATACATGTGTAGATTTGTTTAAAAATAAAATAGTAATAATATTACAGATAATTTTGAAAATTGAAATAATATTGTCGTATATAGGTATATTGCCTATGAGTTGGTATGTGTAACTTTAAAGTGAAAATTTTTCTAGCAGACGCACATCTCAACTCATAGATGGCGTAAGTAGTGAAATATTTTGTATTTTTTTTTATTTTTATTTGAAATCATCGTTTAGTTAATCGTACTTAGTCGATTCTAGAGTAGATCCATATATTGTTCCCAGAGTCGTAAAATTCTCTCACAGTCACAGAATACATTGAAGAACACAATATTTACAAAACAACCACAGCGTTAAAAAAGTCTCGCGAGCCCTCCATAAAGGTGTGCTTTTTTGCTAATTAAATAAGTTACAAGGGCTCGTGGTACCCACATTAAGCGTAATAATCCTGCATCGCGCTATCGAAGTTTTCGAAACACGGCGTATATATACGACAGCTGAAATGTATCACGTGGGTTTCGGCCTGACCGAGTATAACACCTCTCTCGGTCGGAAGATCTTCCTTTTGCCACCACGACCATCCCCACAGGCTAATGAATTGTGTTAGCTTGATCATAAGTGCTTTACCTCGCCTTAAAATTCATTAAACTCTTCGAGCCTATTCGGAACGGACAAACGGACAGACATCGAAATCTTACTAATAGGGTCCCGTTTTTACGCTTTAGATAAGGAAACCCAAATTGCCTCAACTCTACGAAATGGTAATATTTAAGTGCTGAGAGCATAACATTTTTTAACTCAAAAATACACAATTTGTTTTTGAATCGAAACACCGTCTCTTAGACTATCAGGCCGTGTTACAAAGGAGAGTTTGTTCGCGTCAAACACTCTTTGAAGTGAAAAACAAATTTTAGATCTTATAGACCGTTCGGCGATATTTTACCTCCACGATGACCTTTATGGCTAAATGCATAAGGAGTGCTTCCTAATAATTTGACACTTTTGTCTTAGACCACGTGACCAGGGTTACTAAGTTTTTTAATGTGAAAAGAAAATGTTCTTTAAACCACGAAATCAAACAATTATGCCAAAGGAAAGGTGGAATTTAGTTTTGAACATAAAACTCAAGATCTGTTATACATTTTTTATATATAAGGGGGCAAACGAGCCGACGGATCACTTGATGGAAAGTCACTGCTGTCGCATACATATTCTGTGAAAATTTCAACTCTCTGGCGGTTACCGTTCTTGAGATACAGCCTGGAGACAGACAGACGGACAGACATCGAAGTCTTAGTAATAGGGTCCCGTCTTTACCCTTTAGGTACGGACACATCCAGTAGTTCCTGAGACTAGCGCGTACAAACAGACAAACAGACAACGTTTTTTTATCGATATGTGTACTATTACTGTTCCTTAGTGCCCTGACATTAATTATTTTGTAAAAATATAAAATGTACAGACACTCCAATTTTACTTTTTTATTATATGTATAGATGTGCTTACAGAGATCTTACATTTGATACCCCACACGACACAATCAAGAAAAAAATTTATTTATGTTCGCCACTTTAAGTCCCCTAGATGGCGCTATAGTAAATTTAATGTGACGCCATGTAACCCACAACCAGCGGACAATCGAGAGGCTTCCAACTAGAATAAGCGGTATTCGTCCAAATAGAATAAGCGGTTTCAAAGTTACGAGGGAACAGATAAACATCCATACCTACATAAATGCATACATATATACATATCTAAAAAATAACCCTCCTTTTTGTTTTGCCGTAGTCGGGTAAAATCTCAGAAACTGGGCGTTTTTTTCTACAAAATACAATCGCTAAGCTATATCAATAGTATTTTCAGCCATGTAATGATGTCTAAGTGTGTGGGGATCGCGTGCTTCATACCATTTGTGTTACATTACGTTTTAGTACGGTCTTGCTATATTATACACCGTGGTCTAGTGGTACAGAGCTCGGCTCTATACACGGAGTTCGTGGGTTCGATTCCCGCGTTGGAAACATGCTATTCCCGAGTTTGGTTAGGACAATGCAGGCTGATCACCTGATTGACTGACAAGTTTATCCATGCGTCGGATGGGCATGTAAAAAGTCGGTCCTGCGCCTGATCTCTTGTCAGTCGTGTCAGCCATCCATCAAACTGGGTTATAAGAGTAAATGAAGAAAGAGCGCTTGTGTACTGCGCACGCGCTTGGCCACTATAAAATTTCTCCTGCGTATCAGGCCTAGTGTCTATGAAACTGGCAACCATCACCGAAACCGGTATGGGCGTTATTATTATAGTGGCCTAGTGTGTACAAATTTCGCCTTTGGTACGCACTCGTAAGGACGCAGATGAGATTCTGGTAAAAATTTATACC
>JAOTAV010047229.1:0-16861 GCA_026546445.1 Cyclargus thomasi
TATAGTATAAAAGTATTAAATATATTTCCGTTGTCTGGTACCTGTAACACAAGTCCTTCGGGTACTTAGCACAGGGTAGATTGACGTGGTGTGAAGCGTCCATAGATATTAGAATTTAAAAGTACCGGGTGACGGTTAATATTACAGAAAGTTATACCAATGGCCATGCAGTAATATTTAAATAGATATTGAGATTTAAAAAAGTTAAACTTTAAATTAACCTCCTAACTGTTATTGCCATAGTTTAATTTCCTTATCTAATTAGATGATAATAGTGACGTAACGAAACCTTTCCACTTAGATAACACGAATGTAAATAACGCTTTCACATTGCCTAAACTATGAGAAAATTTAGCATAATTATTACTTTTGTATACGAAATTAAATCTATTTTTATAAATGTTACATAATAACTAAGATTTTTGCATCTTGGTAGCCTCAATATTATTAGAAATCGAAAAAGAAGGAAAATTAGTTTAAGAGTTTGCGTATCAAAGCATATAAAAATCGAAGACTGGGGCAGCCAGTGTTTTCGTCTTGGCATTATTTTACTTGAAGCTGTCATCAACAACTAGCGGACCCGATAGACCTTGCCCAGCCAGTCTTGGTGGATTTGAGAATGGATTAGATTCAGAAGAATCTAAACCATTCTCAAATCCCCTTGAATACCTACAAAAAATTTCATCGGATTCGACCCAGTCGTTTAGAAGTTCAGTATCAAACATACGCACAAAAGAATTATACATATTAAGATTAGATTTGACAAATAAATACTTGGATGAAATATTTGATTGCTGAGGATAAACTTTGCTTGGTTTTTAAAATATTAAATGGCGACGCCATTTCAGACCGATCTTTAAAATACAGTATGTATTCTTATTTTAAAATGATCCTCGTGAACCCATCATTAGGTTAAATGAAGGCATGCGATTCGCCCACGGACGCGGCCTTACCTCGACTGGTCTGACGGGTTGGAACGTTAAAGGTATCCACATTCATTGCACCTTGTTGTAATAAATTGTCCTGTCTAGCTCAATTTACTTTCCTTGCCGCATACCGTTTGCGGTCACCCTAAATCACCATTCAAAATGGCGCTATACAGCCGCCATTTTTTTTATTTATAGCCAGTGTCTTTTCGCATTCAACTGTGTCGAAGCCTTTCATAAACTCAAAAAGTTGTTTTCTTGTTTACTATTTTCCTACATTAACCCTGGCCCTGGGATATAAGCCTGACTAGTCTGCGAATTTGGAAAGTGGAACGAGCCGATTAGGAAGCTTAATTTTAGGCTCAATTACTATCGGTGTTAAGTTCAATTTTTAATGCTCTACTTGTCACTCCTTCCGGGTTTATAACTTGGCCTTAAACTCGGCAGCTACTGTATCCATTTTTGCACACTATGCTATGCTATGAAAGACCGGTATGCTAATCAAATCCCACACATTTTGCTATACCGTCGATGGTTAAAACAAGAAAATTACTAAATTAATAACTATTAGACACGCCACTCATAACTTCTCTTGTCAATGCTGTTCATCAACGAAAGAAAGTTACATTTTCTAAAGTGGCTCTTGAAATTATTATAAAAACTAGTCTTATAGTTAGTGGTAAATTTGTAAAATAAAAATGTTTACGCCACAGGTGTCGATTACAAAACCTGTATAGCTAAAGTTTATTTATAAAAAACGTTTCAAAATTTCTTTGTTTAGTACAAGGTGCTATCGTCCGTTCTGTCATAGAATAGAAAATCACGTACACTAACACAGCGGTGTTAGGCAAGAATCGTATTTTGCATAAAACCCTTGTGTCTATAATTATTTTTATGGTTTGTTTCTTTGATATACATTAATTTGTAACCGACTTTCAAAAAGGAGGAGGTTTCTCAATTCGATCGTATACTTATATATGTACTTTTTTTGTTATGACTAGTAAATACGACTAAATATTTCGTTAGAGACATAAAACAAAACAGTTACTTTACACAGACTCTAGTTAAAGTAAACAGTTATTTAAACAACATTCCTTATAATATAACACGAAAAAATACTTGCAGCGATAACTGTACTCGTTATCAGTTATTCAACATTTGTAATTATCACGATAATTATATGAAGAGCAAGGTCAATGATCAACCATATCTCACTAGTGCCAAAATGCTGTCTCATATATATAATTTAACAGATATTGCACAGAATTGCAATTATATTAAAGGGCCTTTGTCTTTTAAGGCAGCTATGCAAGAAATAGTATCTAAAAGTGACGTCACTCTAAGGAACGGCCAAATTCTTTCGATGGGTTGCCTATCGATGGATGCTTTCTTTGAGAAAAATACCATAGGCATAGAATGGTAACTTGGTCCTCCATAATTATTTTGGTTTAGATGACCTATAAAAATATATTCTATTTTAATTCAATGACAAACTTCAATTTGGTACAAAATGGAAGTTATTTGGAGGTTAAATTTTATTAAAACAAAACACAGACGTCAACCATAAACAATAGAATATTTCGTGTATGATTATCGTGTCATGTCAAAGTCAAAGAATTGTAGTGTGTGGTTTATTTATTAAGAAGATGTAAGATAAAAGCGCACTTTTAAAATAATATTGGTAATCTACGGTCCTCCTCCATATCAACTATAACTGGGAGAAATTTCATGTTTTTATATCTACGCGTCTTTCGTAAAAAGGGGTACAAAGTTTTCCGCTCACGTATTCATATATATATAGGTAAAGAAAAAAACTTTTGAGGTGCTTTTTGATTTGTGTACCCCACATGACAGTTTGGAATACGACCATTACGCTACTGGTATCTAGCGTTCATTCAGCAATGAAGATAACTTTTGAACCACTGTGTTTTCTCTCTATCTTAACTTTCGAAGCACACCAAAAGCTCTATGGCTGTATTCTAGAAAAGCACATTTAAATATTCAAATACTCGACCGAATGTTCTACTATTGTAACGTCATTTCACCTTTGTAAGAGTAACGCAGTAACTATTCCGATTTGTTTGAATCTCAAAACGTCGGACTCGGAAAATCCTCATATCACAAATGCTAAAGAAGTACTTTATCGGTAAAAGTCCTGCGATCTGTCGTAAACTATATATTGAATTTTATTTATGATTCACGGACGCGACTGACAATCGCGATTTAGATAATAATTGTACAATCAGGGAAGTTGCAAATAGATACAGATCGTGGATATAAGGAATTTAGTCGTGCTATGTCAAAGTCTGCCGACAGATCATGACGTACATGGGATTGATATATTCTGACCAAATAACGTAGGTACGTCAACTGGCTCTCTTTCAATTTCCCCTATTGTACATTGAAGTGTGCAAACTAGCGTAAGTCGCGGACGTTTTGTATGGGTGACTTTAACCGGTGAGTAGTCTTCTCGGTACTTTACTCGAGGGTGGTGTTAAAGGTTTATAACTAGTTTTAGTTAACAGTTTAATTTATCAAGTTTACGTGTATAAAAATTTAAATAAAATAAACTGCAAGTTAATTTGATTATCAGTCAGCAACAGGCACAATGTTACATGCACAAGTAAAATGACATTCATCGGGCATTGTGAACTCTAGACCTCGAATATGTAAACAGAGTCGTTGATATCATAAACAATTTGGTATCACGATGGATAACAATGATTGTGAATTCAGCGAGTAAGATGGGCCTTGATGCAGCTGCTATCACAGTGACAGCTATAGAATAAATTGATTCAAAGGAAAGCCTTCGTCGTTTAGTCGTATTGTATGGATTCAATGTTAGTATTGATCTGTTTGCTGTAAGCCACAGTTTTTTTTAATGATATTTAGGGGGCAAGCGAGTAGACGGGTTACCTGATGGAAAGCAGCTGCCGTCGCCCATAGACACTCGCGACATCTGAAGAGTCGCAAGGGCGTTGCCGGCCTCTGTGAGTGAATAGGGATAAGGAAAGTTGGGCCAACGGTAAACTCGCTCACTGAACGAAACACAGCACAACGCCGTTTCACGCCAGTTTTGTGTGAGGCCGTAGTATAACTCCGGTCGAGCCTGCATGGCTCTCCCACGGCAATGAGCGTCCGTATTATGTACTTGAGATCAAAAAATGTCTCATTGGTACACGCCTCCACCGGGGTTCGAGCCTGCACCCGAGAACCAAAGGCCTTACCTATTAGGCCACGGACGTGAAAGTGAATTCTGCCTATTATAATCTTAGCTCTACAAATGTAAAGTTGCAGGACATTTAAAAGGTAGAGCTGAAGGGGTCGCGATCCTCGAGTTACCAGGTAGCAAACACTCGTTTTCTCTCTAAAATTAGGGAGATTTGCTTTAAATTGTTCTTGATTGTAGGTACATTGGGGAGAGATTATAGCATTAAGGCGTCATGTGTTTAGGGTCTCTGCAGGGTGACACAAATCAACTAAGTGCTGACTAACGTATATAGGGCTATAACAGCTATACCTGGATAGTGACCAATTCAGTCATTGACTTAGAGCTTGTCAATTGTCAGTAAAAACCAAAATATCCAATCTCTACCGCGTAAATGTTATTTGAGCGTGATATTAACATTTTGATGCTCGTGGGAAATAGACAAACAGCAATGTGTCAGGAAATTTCACTCTTCTCGGCGACCTGACTCTTGCACGGGCTTTTGCAGACCGAAACTTAAAAGATGCTTATTCATTCTTCAATCTCGTATGTAGGCTAGAGACTCGCTTTACAGGTTTTTGCACACAACTCGCTTTGAATGTAAATAACAAAAAGATTCACACCAGCAGTTTCCAATCTTTGTATCTTGTGAGAACTTGTTCAAATGCAGAAATAAATCCATCGCGAAAATCGTCAAACAATAAGAGCTCTAGAAACACAAGACATTGGTTACAGCCGAAGCGTGTAAGATTGTTATAAGAACGCAAGATGTAAGAAGTCAAAATTTTAGAAACCATACAGTTGCGACAGCGTGCACGCTGGCTAGACCACAACAACAGACTTGTATACGTAAACAAAAGACGGTTGGCATTTTACACAAGGTCACAATTAAAAATACACTAAAACTAACAAGCACTGTCCTAAATCACACGATTCTACGTGCTCTCTGCTTCATCACGGCCTCCTAGACATGGCAAACACTCACCATTCGTGCTAAAATAATCGTCTTTATCCATTATTTCATGCTGAAAGCCGTAAGCGGGCAACCATGCATGAGAGCCCGGCGGTTCGGGCCAATCCGATATGCGAACTTCCTCCATATCAACATTAACACAACACAGCACTGCACGGTCACACTATACAACAAACATGCATGGAGTACCTCTAGCATCCATTAGATTTTCATTTAGGACGATAACGGTGGTTGATTCGGTCCGGCTTAGCGGCGCGAGACTGACGCGCGTACGCGACGGGGAGCGGCGACGGACTGCCGAGTGACGCGACGCGGCGGCGGCACCCGGCTGCATCGTGCGCCCGCGCAGGCCCTCGTGTGAACAAACTTTTTCAACCAGTTTGAACTTTTTTGCAGTCTGACGATCCAAGTTTCACCTACGCTGCGTGTCTATTGAAACGGAATCGTCATTCGATAACGGGTAAAGACGTTTATCATAAACAGTTGGATCATACTATTGTTTTATTAATAGATGTAGCTCAAATCCTTACATAAGATTTAGCGTTACTTTTTTACAGACAATTCAAAGATTAGTTTTTTTTATGTAACCTTTGAATATTCTGTTAAAAAAAAGTTTCGACATTTCAATAGAATTTCGAGAATGTCTCTACATTCTACAATTTTCCATTTATTACTGTAAAAACTCTACATGATCTGCATTCTAATTAACTTAGTAATATCCGAATTCAGTTAAAGTTATAAGAAGCATTCATCATTGCCACTGAATTAAGAATCTCAATAATGTCTCAACAAAAATCTTACAAACTCTTAATATGTGTTTAGATTCTAGGTATTGATGAACAAATCTAACAACCTCTAAACCACTCATATTTGATATGTGTTTAGATTCTAGGTATTGATGAACAAATCTAACAACCTCTAAACCACTCATATTTGATTTCAAACATTAAGAATTATAACACCATAAGGCTCAAACTCTCCTGATTTAAAATAGATTATTTCAAAACACAAAAGACCTCTCTACACAGAGAAACAATAATTGTTTTCATTCGTAAATAACTTTAATTAGGTTGTTTTTGTGAGACCAGGTCAAAGGGTTAACGGTTACAGTAACAGTTACCAAGCTAGACTATCTCGTTATAATGTGACCTAACACGCTAAGTCCTTTTACTTTCACGTGGGTAATTGCAAAATTGAAGATAGGTCATTGAACCTTTACGCAAGCACTCATTACATCGTCCTCAATTTTAAGATTGAGATTTAAGTAATGCAATATAATTCAGCTCAGCGCAAAAAAACAGCGAGAATTTTGATGTTAAAAGCGAGACCGCACCTAAACGACACGGTACTTCACTTCCATAGAAGTGACGTTTGTAAGGGAGTGTCCGCACTGCGATTTTATTAGTTCACGTCGCGGATTTTTCCCACTAGTTCTGTTACACAATAAATAATATTGTGTAACAGAACTAGTGGGCTAACCTCCCTTCTAAGTGGTGCCTTGGCTCATGGCGTCCAGAAAAGTGGTTAAAAAGGTTCTATCAAGAAACCCAGCACAGACTTTACTATTGGCATCTAGATAAACTACTGAAATGCTTTAAAACGACGCCATTTTTCAGTGACGTAACTATCTAGGGCACCCGGCAAATTCAGTTGCTCTATAGACACCACTTCTTGGGCTGGATCTTTGCCCTGCTACCCTATTATTACGCCACTGCAACTAATACTACAATTATTTAAGATAACCAGCAGACCGAAATCTTTTCCAACATTACATAGTCAAGAACGTCGAATAGCCGACTGACCGAACCCCAAACGTTTTCAAGACTGTGGTTAGGTTTAGTTTTCGATGTGCTAGATTTTTGAAGATCTACTGTTTAAAAGTTTTCATAGCGCCCGTGGGTAAGCCACGACGGACGGTTAGGGAGGCATCGCTTTCCATCCAGGAGACCTGTCAGCTAGCTTGCCCCCAAACTGTGTTAAAAAAAAATAAACGAGATAAATTGTGTGCTGAGTACACGTAACCAGTTTCTCTACGTAAGCAGTATAAAGTTCGTGCTGGAGCATGTAACGCGACCACCTAATATGGAGAGAAGGCCCATAGCTAACTATTGTAGTGCACACGCAACATACCATAGAGCATGAAAACAAAGATGCGTCGAAAATGTCGATTGTTTTTTTTTTATTACTAGTGACAAAAAAACACAAAGCAAGAGAGCAACTTATTTTTTGGCATTTTAAATACGAATCATAATGGTACAAGTCATGGTTAAAAATCTTAATTCCTGTCGCCTGTTGGTTCACGAGTTTCAAGACTCATGAGACACGACCTGTGGTGTGACTTAAAATAGCTAAAGATCCCTAGTCCCTTTTGACCTTGTAAAGGCTAAAACCTTTTTACGAAAGATCTTATATTTTAACACAGGTAAGATACTGTGCTCGTAAGATTTTATTCCGGTAAGTAATAAAATATTTTTAAAAAACTAAAAAAACATCTTTAACTGCGTGTATTCGTTTTAAAACAAGTCATTTTGAATTTGGAACTAGTTCGTCAACGATCGCACGCATCACTATTCAATTACAGGTTACCGACCTCCGAGGAGGTCTGTGTGTTACAAATACGTTACATGTTCCAAAATGTTTGAACTAGTTTCACTGAGCCAAGGCTAAATAAGTATTACCATTTTATTTTATTTTTTTCACTAATAAGTCAAAATTTGTAATGAAAATATATGCACGCAGTCGTTGTGGCGTAACAATTACAAATAATATCTCAGAAGACATTAAAAAAGTAGAACCAAGCTACTAAAGTTAAATAAAACTGAAAAAAAAGAACTTCATATAAAACTACTACTAAAAATCTTTTCGCACGCATCGGCAGCAAAACCGCACATTTTTATTACACTAATGTCTCATCATTTCCCGTAATTAAAATACATTTCGTCCATATAAGAATTTCACGTTAAATTTTCTATTTTGTACGAATTAGCATGTTAATCTCACATTTAAATAAAACAATTGACATATATTCGTAAGAAATTAAGTTAATGTTACTTTCGTAACAATCCAATGGCAAAATCATAATATACTATGTCATACTAATATTATAAATGCGAAAGTTTGTGAATGTAAATTATCTTTGTTTGTTTTTCGCTTAAACACCTGAAGGAATTTCGATAATCTTTATCACGTAGGTGACTGGTTTCTTGGATTAACACAAAGGCTACTTTTTACTGCGGGAAAGTATATTTTTTTCGTAAGATCCGCGGGCATGGAGTTTCGGTCGCAGTTAGAGCTCCAACACAAAACTGCGAATTCGCATCGCATTGCATCGAAATGTCATTTTTAGTATGAGTTTTGCAGTTTTGAGTGAGAGCCCTTAGGTCAGTTTAAAAGACCGTTTAAACCAATAAGTTCGAATACATTGAGTAGCTATTTCAAAAATCGAACATGTCACATTTGAGGGATGCGCCGGGAGAGGGGTTATTCTGATGAATAAGACCGCAGAAGTGATACATTTTGTGCCTACACTCGAATGTATGCAGACTCTATTATAATGAATGAATAAAATAAAACAAAGATTTTTACTAATTAAGGAAAGAATAAAAGTATGTAATATTATTATTTTAATGTTTAAATTTTTTATTAGTATGTAGCTAAAAGTTTTATAAGTAATGTAATAAACTACTTAACTTATTTAAATAATCTAGTGTTTCTAAAAGTAAAATTATAGAGAACTAAATGTAAAAAGACGCGAAGTAATTGAATGTTCGAATTTTATTAATAAACAACTAAATAAGAATATTAACCAATGAAAAGATATTCCGTTATATTTTCCCGTGTTCCTTGAGCTATTCTTTTAGTGTTCCAAGTCGTTGAGACTTGAAGAGAAAGGCATTTTGATGCGCTAGTGTGTGGGAAGCTAGAGTACGACTGAAAGCACTGCGGTGCGTACACCGCAGTGGAGTGGCACGAATCATTTCTTTGCAGTGTTCACTCTATGGTATATTGATCTCAATGATTCAAACCTAATCAAAAAAAAAAAAAAAAACAAAAAATTTCAGCCTTCATTAAATAATGCCGCATTTAGGTAAAATTTACACAATTAACATAATTAAAGGAGGTCCGGCGCGGCGCGCGGCTCGCTCTTGGCATTGCTCATGTAATTTCTTTAGTTTTGGTAGTATTATTTTTAGTTATTTATTGGTCGTAGAATTACATATGCAAGTGTAGCTTCTTGGAATTCGACGAAACAATGAAAATCACATTGACACTTTCTAATTAACTAAGTAATCCAAGAAGTAATCTGTACAAAATTTATTTATTCAATTGTTTTGATTGATTTGTCGGCACACAGCATATTATGAAAAACTGATGACAAACCAAAAATGTAATTGAGAAATGATTGAGGACTTTATAAATGTCATTCGGTTTGTAAACATTTATTTAGTTTTTTCGTTACTAGAATAATAATAAATTTTATCTTGGCGAAAATGATGGCTTTTTTTTAATTTTGACACAATTTGTTTTGGAGTTTAGTTAAAACTTTTAGTTCTGTGTGTTCATTCTTGCCACGACGTTACTATGATATTTAGGTCCAAATGTAATGTAAACTTGATATGACCTGAATTAAAACCCAAATGAAACGCACTCTTTTCAAAATTAAGTACTTAGTTAAAAAAAATCTGAAATATATTTCATTCCAGTGCAGCATACACAATACCTACCACAATTTAATGTTTAAATCCCACGAAATGACGATATTTGAGAAGAACAAAGGATTTTGTAAATTACTTTTCGTAATAACTTTACAATCCATTTATTACTTGAGTAATGATTATGGTTTTATGTTTACTAGAATTTAAAACAATAGACAGATTTTAATACAATTTAGTAAAGATTTATGTTGTCTTAAGGTACAAACTTAACATCTAAATGCTAGGTTTACGTGTCTTTATAAAAAATATTGGCACATAATTTTTGGTAAAGATATTCTAATTTGGAGTGTTGTGCCTTCGCTTTGTACTCTACATTACTAAGACTTCCATGTCTGTCCAGTCGGTCTGTCCAGTCGGTCTGTCTGTCTTTTTGCCTGTCTGTCTCCAGGCTGTATCTCAAGAAGGTATTTAAGTTGCCATAACAACAAATACTAAAAACAAAATAAATTTAATGTTTAAACGGGGCTCTAATATAACAAATATGTTTTCTGCGTTTTCGTTTCTTTCATAATGATATTGATAACGCGCGCATACATCAACAGCGTGGTGTAGTGACTAGGGTGCCTTCTTAAGAACGAAGAGGCCAGTGTTCGATTCCCACCATTCCCACATTTTTATTTTGTTTTTTTTTTTATAAATTTAAAAATTTGTCATCAATTTTTTTTTATAAATTTAAAACTAAAAAAAAATTGCGAGCGCGAGTCCAATTCGCACTTGGCCGGTTATTTTAAGTACGTCCGCACAACACAGCGTTCGCAGTGCGGACGGTCCCGGTCCGAATGTCGGCACTTCGAAATCTTATACGCGCGGATTTTTTTCCGCCGGTTCTGTAACATTTTTAAATGTATTTTGCTCCGTCCGAGTCCTAACTTTCGGAAGAAATTCGCAAAAATTATATGAAAAAATCTGCGCAGGGTCTAACTCGCACAGGCTTGTATTTTAAACTTTTTCATATAAGATTCATCATTCCATCATCTTCACGGTCCTAACGTTTTCGCAAATGGCTCCTCGCCAGCTATACGATTTTTAAAATATGCAATTTATCACTATTTGACGTATGTTTGAACTAAATAAATAATGTCTAATTTATTCCTTATGTCTGGTTTACACGTCGTATTAAGTAGATAAGTAGTTAACTAAATTTTAACTTAATTTTAATTAACTTAACTTGCAACTTGCCTCTAAACTTTGTGTTTACATGAAGTTATTAACTTAAAATTAAGTAAAAAATTATTTACCTACTTATCTACTTAATACGTGTAAACCAGACATTACTTCCAACGAGATAATATGTGTTGACTTTGCATGAAAATGCCATACCAATTGACAAATCACAAAAAAAATTATCGCTAAGTATAGATAGTTTTTGCTCGCCAAATATGAATCAGTCAGACAGTCAGGACTTGTTATTTGAAATAAATAAAGCTTTATTGATTCCATACAGAACATTACATTTCAATTGACTCTAATTATTATTCACTGACTATATTTAAACATAATTAAAAATACAATTTAATTAATTCAATCTTACATATTATAATAGGTATTGTTATTAAATTATTTTTTCTATGGGGCTGTTGTTATTATTTCGTCCGCCCATCTAGCGAGCGGGCGACCTCTGGATCTCTTTCCCTGTGGGCCTGACCACTCCACCGTCCTTCGAGTCCATCTGCTGTCATCGTATCTCGCTATGTGTCTTGCCGTTTCCATTTCCTTTGTAACATGTACGTCAGACCATCGGTAACCTTGTAATCCGGGAAAAGATTCCCGGATATCGGTATTTCTGACTCCATCTTTGAGTTTTAAGCCTGAATAGCTCCTTTCCATTCGTCTTTGGGTAGTTTGGATTTTATTTCTTGTTTTGCTGTCAAATATCCACGTTTGGCAATCGTTACTTAAGGAACCATCCTTACCACTACTACCAAGTAGTGCCACATCCATAACTATTTATTTATTTATTCTTTATACACAATACATTAACAAAGACAATTTAAATGTTATAAAAATGCATCGGCGTACTTATTCTCTTTAAAGGATCTCTTCCAGCAAACCTTATAATAATTTGTGAAACTTTTGTGAAAAATGGGGCATACAACTTATCCTTTTAGCAGTCAACTGCAGTTGCGATTTGAATATATCTTTATGTGTCAAATATTTATTCCAAGTAATTGCTACACTCCGCTCTACTTCCTTTGTATTTCTGTTTTGCTCGAATGATATTTGTTTGCCTAAATACCTATATCTTTGCATGAATTCTATTGGCGTATTGTTCATCTTGATCGGCGAGTTAGTTATATAGTTTGTCATGAAGTTTGTGTTTTCCAGATTCATTTCTAGTCCGACTTTCAAACTGGCTCTATGTATATCGTTAATCATAGTATTCAGTTGCCCCGGGTCTTCGGAAAATAATACAATGACGTAGGCGAATCTGAGATAGCTCAAGAATTAGCCATTTTTAGTAATGCCTTTTTTGGTCCATTTAAGGTTTTTTATATTTTTTTCTATGGTGGCTATGAACAATTTTGGGGACTGACGTGGTGACTAGTGTCCATAGATTATACAGAAAAAAAACCAATAACCTCCTGGTTTTTGGAAGTCGGTTAAAAAAATGGTCTAAGATTAGGTTAAAATACAGAAAAAAAAATTGTCATAAACTGTAACTGTCGTAATCTTTTCAAGCCAATCGCCATTCTTTTGATGTAATCCGACTTTAATCGACTTTCACTGCAATGTCTATTATTATTTCTTAATTGTACACCTAATACTGTGTCTGCACAAATATTGAATCAATACAAGAGAAAGGAATTATCACGTTACCGAAAGTCGGCCATTTTATCTTACGATGGCAGCTGTCAGTTGATAACACTATAAACAAAAGACGCGGGAAAGATTATCATGATGGATAACGAGTATTGCAAAAATATGCTGTTAAGGGAATTTAAAGCCTGCTGCTTGTTCTATAAAGATGAATATTCGTTAACACTGCCTAATTGCTAACGCAGCATTGTCACCTGGAGTTTTTATGATGACTTAGAATTGAGATAAGATAAAACTTAAGTGGCTATGTTGCATTTTCTAATGATGGTACATACTCATTGTTTTTTTTTAACTATAAGTACATAGTTAAAAAAAACAATGAGTATGTACCGAGAAAACAAGAAACGACTATGGATTCTTTTACAGTATTTGACCAACAGACAGCCATTGGCCACTATTTATTTATTTATTTTTGCATACATTAGATTTTAGTTTGTTTTAATGTTAATTTGCATCCCTTCAGGGGAGTATGTAAACTTATTTATTTAATTTATTGGCACTTATGAACATAAACTTCAACTGTTTGTCAACAAAGTGATTTTTAAACACTCAGAGATTAATATTTATTTTTTTAACTGTTACTGAGCTTACGTTAAAATCTTTATTTGTCTTTGGGCAAGATATAAAAGGCGAAATAATAAAATATTATTCCATCTCTAATAACATCAATATCATAGATGCCCACACATTGTGTAATGATGTAATGTAATAGTTGATACATATTATATGACTCAACTATTATGACCTCAGGTGTATGTGTGAGTCAGGTAGCAGTATTTTAACCCGGACATCATCATTAACAATTCCACCTGACACAACAGTTTGAAGTGAATGGTAAAACTATACCAGCTGGGACCCGGTAGGTTAGGTTAGCGGCTAACCTAACCTAAGTGTATCCTCATTATGAGTGAAGTTAGGTGCTAACCTAACCTGTCTCCTGAATATCAGTAAAGATAGGTTAGCGGCTAACCTAACCTAATTGTCTCCTCAATATGAGTTAGGTTTGGTTAGCGGCTAATGAAACCCTTAGTGTCTCCTCAATATAAGCGAGGTTAGGTTAGCGGTTAACCTAACCTAAATGTCTCCTCAATACGAGTGAGGTTAGGTTAGAGGATAACCTAACCTGTCTCCTCATTATGAGTAGGTTAGCGGCTAACCTAACCTAAGTGTCTCCTGAATATCAGTGAGGTTAGGTTAGTGACTAACTTAACCTAAGTATCTCCTCAATATCGGTGTGGTAAGGTTAGGTTAGCCGCTTTGTCAAAGGTCCGTCTTTCGGTGTTTTTTCGTCGTTACACACATAAAACTAGGTACAAACAACTATTTAACAATTAGAGATAGCTATAAACCATTTCACCTTCCGATTTCACTACGGACTGTCGTTCAATTGTTTCACGGCGGTGATCCGTGTCTCCGTGACCAGGTTGTCGCCGGTCCATTGGGCAACATAACCGGCAACATGTAAATTATGTTGACTAATGACTTGTACATTTCCGGTTGACGGTGTGCCGGAAATGCACTATGGAAATGGAGACTAAGGTTTTTATTACGTTATGAGTATTGTCTTACTGTTTGCTTATATGGGATTTCATCTAATTCCAGGCTAGCAAAGCGATGGGTAAAGGCTATTCGAGTATGAACGAAATGAGAATGCGAAACCGATGCTTCAAATTCCGTTGACCCAAAATTCGTTTATAGTACGAGAACCGTATATTACACTGGCATAAAAAGTGTCTTACATGTCCTTCCCCGGGTTAAATCTAAATTAAAAAAAAACTTTTTCTGCGCTTGTCTGTAACAGATATACAGACAGATACACAATTTCGAATGTATACAAGAATGTATGTATAATACATCAAAACAATTCGCAATAACACAAGGCGGTGTTTCACATGGAACTGATTCCGTTGTCCGGTTGTTGAGCGGTAAAGAATGAGTACATTTATTAGGATACAGTACGTACTAAACGAATGGATATCCTACAAGTAGAATTACAAATCGTAGATTCGACAGACAGATAACAACATGAAAGTGAAAAGTTTCAGAAGAATGTTGTTTCAGAAAAAGTATACGAAATTGCTATTTTAATACTGCTAGATCGCCCTGTGGTCGAAATTCGGCCATAAATATTTTAATCCATCTATTCTCTTTCATTTGCTATAAATTTCTCGTTACATTCGCCACTAAATTTTTTATTTAAAAAAAAACACAGACGTATATAGAGTATAATTGTATGATCATCGTGTCATATCAAAATATTGTAGTGTGTGTGTTGTAGTGTGCGTAGCGTTTTATTTATTTGAAATAATATGTAAGATAAAAGTATATTTTAAAATAATATTCACATTCCTCGCTCCTGCTCTATATCAATTACGGGGAGAAATTTAATGCTTTTACTTCTACGCGTGTTTCGTAAAAAGGGGTGGCGGAAAAAGTTTTCCGCTCGCGTATTAATATATAGATAGTTACTGAAACCGTAAAGGTCACATGTAAAGGACATAGAGGTTTGGGTGTGAAAAGGAACCAGACAGAATCAGACTAATTATAAGCGAAGCTGCTTTATTACTTTCTACCTGACTGCGACAAATGGAGGGTTAAGTTTCTCGAGAGTATGTAATATGTATGTATAATTTTTTTTCACACTGCAGCCTAAACGGCTTGATATGGATTTTAACGTATGAGGTGTCGTTAGTTTCGTCTTGATATTGTATGTTAAGGGCGTCATCTTTTTTTTGTCACGCAGTAAAAGCTAAGTGCGGCTCTCAACAGCTCGTAAATGTAATGCAAGTTCTCACACAAATCACGACACACAAACATACACATGTACATGCCACATTCACATTCATATAACACGTAGAAAGTGGACCAGACCCCTGCGACATATCAAACAGATAACTGTTGTAAAGTTAAACACGAATTTGCTAACATTAACTTTAATTGATGGTTAACCTACTACATTTTTAGGCTATAACTTATACATTATCTAACCAAGTTTTAGTTTTGTTAGCGAAAAAATGTTGCGTTTCGTATAAGGCTCATGTCGCTCGGTCGCTTGCATGAACAATGCAAATGACAAATAATTTTTTTCTCTTTCAGCGTCGCTATTTTCGGAGTGATGCAAACCCTTGATTATTAACATTCACTTTTACATCTTGGCAGCTTGGCGATTACAAACGATGAAACGCGAGCACGATCGTGTAGAGGACACTCGCCTCGCCTCGCCTATCACCGTCTATGATGGCCTTGCTTGCACTATTGTCTTGTTTACACGTATTAAATAGTTTACTTAGTAGTAGTTAACTAAATTTGAACTTAATTTTAAGTCACTTAACTTGCAACTAGCTACTAAATTTTGTGTTTACATGCAATTATTAATTTAAAATTAAGTTAAAATTTAGTTACCTACTTATCTACTTAATACGTGTAAACCAAACATATAAGTGTGATGACACACGATGCCTACAATTTTTTTTATCAAACTTTAATCGCCATCTAGGGCCCGTAATTATAGCCAGTGCTTAATGCTAAGATCATGACCAAACAATTTTGATCATGATCTTAAGTACTAAGAGCTAACTATTAAACGGGCCTTAAAGGTTCAATCAGAGAATATGAAACATATGTAAGATCGTGGGTCTAAGTAATTTGGTCGGGTTATGTCAAACTCAGCTGACAGATCCCGACTTACATGGAATTGACATATTCCGACTAAATGACTTAGGTCCGTCAACTGGCTCTGTTTCAATGTCCCCCGTCATACATTTTCCTTTGTAAGTAGTTATCGGTAGCACATGTGTAATTGCGAGTGAAATGGTAACAGCGGATGTTACAATGGCCATTGTTCCTGTGAGGGTACCAACCGTACCGTTTACAAGCGGTACCATGCTGTTCAATTTATATGCAACGGTTGGTTTAAAAATTGGATCCGAAGCTGCCATCTTTCGGTTAAATTCGTCATAATGAGAGATAAACGACGCGTCAAGACCCACTTTCAGCTTGTACTACATATTACGTATTTATTTCGTGCTTTTATTCAACACTAGCTGTTGCCCGCGACTCCGTCCGCGTGGTAACTTTTCTTTTGAAAAACAACACCTTTCCAACGCATATATTCCACGTATTGCATATACCGTGGAAATCGATTTATGAGTTCTGGGGTTTTAGCGCCAGGAAGGAAAGCACGACTTTTTTATATGATACATTACGTAGTTACTACAAAACC
>JAOTAV010047240.1:0-16857 GCA_026546445.1 Cyclargus thomasi
CAAAAGTAACTTTTGATAAAAAAAAAAATAATATAGTATAATAAACGCGCTGAGTGTCGCTGCGTGTGCGTGTGTGTAAGAGTGAATGTGTGTGTGTGTGTGTGTGTGTGTGTAAGTGTGTGTGTGTGTGTGTGTGTGTGTAAGTGTGAGTGTCATTTGACAACAGCAAATTACAGCACAACACTTTTGTTGTCAATCGCTGTTTGTATAGAAATTGGCAGAGTTTTGACAGAGGGTTAATGATACGCTGTATGCTTTATGTTTTACCGCCTAGGCACTATGGCAAAACGCTGAATGTCTAAAAACAGTAAACCCGACGGCGGGAACCATTGTAATTTAAACATCGACTTACATTTCTAGAATGGCTATTTAAAGCCCTTCATTTGGATACTGTACTCGACCTAAACGGAAGGAAAAAAGTTTTTGGAGCCTTACAATTTTGACTTCGAAATCCGACATTTTCATTTTTTTTATTTTTTAATTGACCCAGTGTCACTTGCGCTATCAAGACGAATCTAACGATACCTCATACGTTAAAATCCATCAAGCTCTTTAGGCTACACACATACATACATACATACTCTCGAAAAACATAACCCTTCTTCTGGCGCAGTCGGGAAAAAGGTTTGCCTATTCTTTCATTTAAAATTTAGCAACACACTTGTAACTCGTCTGATGGTCTTGTTTTCCATCAGGTCACCCGTCTGCCCGTTTGCCCCTTAATTTCATAAAAAAAAGCAGCGGACAACAAATACGAAACTTCTGAGGAAGAAAAGAACATGAATGAGGTGCGTTATCTTCATTAGAAGGTAACATACAAATCTTAATATTCTTGTTTTGCACAATCAGAACCGAACCCGTAACTAATGCAACCACTGCGCCTTTAGAGCTTTGCAGTAAGACGAGAAACAAGTTACTATAAAGACTCCCGTGCTCATTTCATTTAATATTTATATAGAGCTGTGCAACACAACAGATATAGTCAGAATGAATTAAGGCATTCCTAGCGGTCATTGAACTTTTTAGTCTAGGAGCTAAGTGAAAATACTCTTTTTCTCGAATAAGTGTATGTAAAGTCAAAATAACTTTTATAGCCTAGGAGCTTTTAAGTTGTAATTTGTTAATTTGACAATCAAATGACAGTTTTTTTATGTATTGGAAGATGATTCACATACAAATTTTTAATGGAAATTTGTTGAGTCATTTAAAAGTTGTGGGGGTGAAAATTGCAAAAGCCGAATATTGACAAATGAACTTTTTGTTAGGATTTTTTTAAAATTTATAGTTAATTTCTCGCTTTCACAAATTTATCTTTCTTAAGGACTAGCTTAAATATTTTGTAACCGAAGTACTTATGTTGTGACACATCTGCCCGTGCAGCTTAACTTAATTTTTCACCGGCTCATTCCCAATTTCTGTTCAGTCATAACATGTAAAAAATACGACCACATTTCGTCTGTCGTCCATAATCCCGCCATTTTCTTTAATACTTTAGATAAATTAATCAACCAACAACCAACTCTTTATCATTACGAGCGTAAATATTAAAATTTATCATTTATGAATTCCGTCGCTACCGCGCTTTGACGTGCCGCCATCTTGTTTTTGTTTTTTAATTTTTTCCAACTTAATGCAATGCTCTTGTCTCGCGTCAGCCGTTATCTGGTGTCAGGTGAATTTGCCACGATAATTTATATTGATTCGGTACATTAATAGATTCTAGTTATGAGTTATAACTACTGACTCGTTTGTTCTCACCGAAAGCGAAAGTGTATCTGTTATGAGAGAGGTAAGAAACTACATTGTAATATTTAAATAAGTTGAGGATGGATATACGGCATTTATCAGGAAGTGGTGACACTTATTCAACGATTCGTCTTGTATTCCCACTGTAACCGTACATTTCGCCCATCTAGTTGTATTATGCAAATCCCCGTGAATTCCCCCGGCTGTTGTGATTGTTAATGTGCGGGGAGTGGCTCAGTGGTGAGGGTGCTGGTTCGGGGTGCGAACATGATAATAAATGTGCAAGTGTGTCGCTTGAAATATAGAACAAAATTTTAAAATTTCGTTTAACGAGTGGCAACCCTTCGTTTTTTCAGAAAAAAAAACTTTTCTATGGCCTAAGACCTTCACACTCTCTAAACACTAATTTTTCACCGATAATCCGAGTGCCTAAATGCATGGATATTGTGCTGATATTACCACAGTGATATAAACTTCTGCAAAAATTTGATATTTCTATACCAACAAGGTGACAACATAAAACTTTCTTGTCATTCGCGGTTTGTATAGAAATGACTCATTTTTTATTGAGATTTAATGACCTCTACCGCTTAGATGGGTCGAAAGTACTTTAAGTAGCCAGTGCATTCCTGAACTTCGAATTGTATAATTCAAACAACGATCCAACCATAGACAATCAGGTTTCAGATTCAAATTTAGAACCTCAACCATAAAAAACGACCAAAGCGCGGTTTATCTAGATTCCAAATTAAATTCAAATAAAGAACCATAGACAATCAGAGTTTGTTTTTAAAGCGTGGCTTAAAGCGTGAAACATTATTCCCTGAGGGCCTGTGAAAGTTAACACCCGTTTGTTTATGCAATGGGCCAAGGGAGAGGCCCTCAGCCCTTCTAAACAAAACTCAATTACGGTTAACAAATCTTATGTGACTGATACGAGGGGAAAGCCGGAAAACCACGGCCACTGAGAAAACCAGCGGTAAACGAGTTACAGGCACTTGGAAAAAAGCCTCCTATAGGAAATAAAAAACACCGGTTTCGGTGATGGCATTGAGAGCAAGCTAGAACATAATTTCATAATGCGCAATTGTGTGCGCAGTACGGGCACTTTGCTCCCATAACCCGAGGTGTACCCGGTGAAAGATCATGATCGCCGTCTACACTTTTGATCAAGTCATACGTCTATTTTCTACTTATCGCAAAAGCTTATAACACGGCTATCTACTCTCTGTCTTATGAAATTTTGATCAGGTCACGTGTTTAATATTTTCAACTCGTCCCAAAAGTGTTACTGCTGAAGAAGTTTTCACTAAACACATAAAATCGAACCCCTCAGCTTTTTACTGACAGCGGTGACGGAGGGTAATGTTTTTTTACCCCCAGGTCATTGTGTTGCCAGCTAATTGAGTGTTTGTCTTGCGAAGTGCGAAGTGTTGCCAGCCGTGTTTGTTCAAAGTGCTATTTCATTTAAGATGTGAGCGGAGGCAGATTTTGCTACGTTTTTTACTCTTGCTGATTTATTTCAATGGAACGTGTACTAAAATGTTGTAAAATTTAAATGCAATTTTAGAAATCGTCGATCAGAATGTTAATTTCCGTAATAGAGACAACACAGGCAGTATTTTTATCCTACAACTTTTCCTCGTGAGGGGGGTAAGTCAAAACCTAAACGTTTTTACAATAATATCTATAGTAATATCTATAGACGCTTCACACCACATCAGTCTGGCCCTGTGCTAAGTACCCGAGGGACTTATCTTACGAGTACCAGACAACGGAAATATATTTAATACTTTTATACTATACACATATTTAAGATTTTTATTATATGATACATATATTTAATACACATCCAAGACCCAGGAACATTAAAAAACTTTTTGCTCCGTCGGCGATATTCGAAACCCGCGACCCCCGGCGTAAGCTACCAACGCGCTTACCAACTGAGCCACAGAGGCCGTCAATGAATGTAGTATCGCTAAACAAAATGCATGGAAATGACATAAGGAGTCAAGAACGCTAATGTCATTTCCATTCGTTTTATTTTGTTCAGTTTTATTCCTAGTTTCGGAGGTTTATTTAATGTGGCGACCTCTGTGGCGGAGTGGTTGAGCACCTTGGTAGCTCACTCCGGGGGTCGCGGGTTCGAATACCGCAGACGGAACAAAAAGTTTTTTAAAGCTCCTGGGTCGTGGATGTGTATCATATAATAAAAATCTTAAATATATTAAAAGTATTAAATATATTTCCGTTGTCTGGTACTCGTAAGATAAGTCCCTCGGTTACTTACCATGGGGCCATTCTGACGTGGTGTAAAGCGTCCATAGATATTAATATTATGTATATTGCACAAGCTGTTAGCTGTCTGTAGCGGTCATTTCATCGTTCTGCAAGACGCTATTGGCAATGAAGTGACATGCAAACTGAATACAGTGCGAGTTTTTTCACATGGCTCCTAGACTAGAAAGTTCAAGGACCGCTGGTGTCGCTTTAATCCATTTGGACCATAGATTTCCAACATTGACAAATCACTGAGTCTTTTCTAAGCGTCACCGAACAGAAAAACTCCATCAAAATCCACAGAAACCATGCATTATACTTAGCTTATTAATTTCGCCAGTTATCTATAATTTTCCATCAAATGCAAATGCTCATTTGTTTTCACGCTTCGCGCGCGAATGTGTGCCGCCATGTTGGCAACTTGACGTATCTCTCTATCTGTGGTGACGGCTAGAAACTTGGCGCAGTCATCATCACTATCATTATTATCAGCTGACACGTTCTCGCTAATGAAACTGCGTATGGTTGTCAAAAAAATCCATATGAAATTTGTCTGACTGCAGCTCCGCTTGCGTGGAATTCGAAAATCTCTAAAACATATGTTTTCCAAGACGAAGTAGTTTATGTTCATCACCTTAATCTCAGCTAAGTCTGCCAAAAATCAAGTCTGATTGGTTGTCTCGTTTGGGCGTGAAGGAAGGACCAGCGAACATACTATTACATATTTTAGTATGGATTCAATAAAGAAAAATTGCTCACGTATATTTTTATTTTTTTACGCGCAAAGCGGCTGGCTAGTGGTGATGTCTAGTTCTTAAATAATTAACTTAATTGTAACAAAGAAATTTATAGCAATGTTCAACAATACAACAATCAGTAAATTAATTAAATTAGTAAAACTCTTTCGCTAACTTTTTTCTCCGTTTGAAAAAGGAACACGCAACGTTTCAAAGCTTCGCGCTCTAATGAACGTTTTTTTTTCATAACTTGACGGCAAAGGCTAATTATTATAAAGAATATCAATAAATTCGAATGAATATGTATGCGTGAAGTGTGAATTGCTGTGCAAACAGATAAAATGGCTGACGCGTGCGCGACGCGTGCCGATCCGTACCATAGACAATTTGTTTTTTTTTGCAGTTATTTTTGTTTTTTCACGGAAGAGTGACAACAGTTTTTTTATGATAGTTGGGGGGCAAGCGAGCAGACGGGTTACCTGATGGAAAGCAACCGTCGCCCATGGATACTCATCACATCCGGAGAGTCGCAATGCTTTGCCGGCCAAGGCTACGGACGATTTAACGTCTAAAATCGTTTTAAACACCATTTAACTACACGTTATTTTAACCTTCCGTTATTCTAACCCAGCGAAGCGTATAACTGTCAATCTATCACAACACTACTCCCCCAAGACATTAGGGTTTTTAATGGAACCCTCCCTTATCTGGTACACCCACTCAGAACGCACATTGATAAGTTAATCCACGTGCCGTCTCCCTCGCACAGTGGCAAGTGGCAACACTTGCGTAAACCATAGATGATAGAGGAATCATAGATAATAGAGAAACCTAGATGATCTAGGCTTTTTCAAGCTTTTCTTTTAGCTTGAATTTGATAATTTACTAGTCGTAAAATTCTTTATACGAGAACTTTTCTACGTCCTTTTCCGTCTCACAAAATGTATAAAATTTCGTCATAATCAGTTCAGCCGTTAACTTGAGAAGGTAACAGACAGACGTATGCACTTTCCCATGACACTTGAAAAGACACAAAAAGGACTGATTCAGTTTTTAGTAAAAAAATATTTATATTTGCGGTAGAATATAATCAGGTTAGTTAATATGTAATTATAGCAAATAACAATTTGAAATCGACAACGGAAGTAACATTGATAAGTATTGATTAAAAAAATCCTTAAAAAATTTGATTTATAATAATGATTGTGCAGAATACAATCTACGAGTATATCTATGCAAATATAAAGCTGAAGAGTTTGTTTGTATGTTTGTATGTTTGAACGCGTTAATTTTAGGAACGTCCGGATTTGAAAAATTCCTTCCATTTAACGAGAAAGGTTTATATTTCCTTGTTTATAGGCCTGAGGCTATAAAACATCAGACTACGACCAATACAATTCAGCGGTTTTCGCTTGAAGACAGACGAACACATATTCGCATTTATAATATTAGCAAAATTATTGATTGTAACTTATAGTGCTTTCAGTCGAACTAGGATGTACCGGACATTAACCCTCTGTCAAAAAATTACCCGACTTTGACAAAGGTGGTTCTCACGAGTGCCTAGTATGAAACCGCGTTATATCGATACCTGTGCTACGTCATTTCCGTTTTAAATTTGGATGTGTGTGTGTGTTTGTGTGTAATGACAGAATAATTGTTATTTGTGTGCATGATTCATCAAATATACGGGTAGATAGAAAAACATTATTGTGACTGTGGGAACAGAGGAAGTCCTCCGAAACCAGTAAACTTTTGAAAACAGGTCCACGAGAAAAATACACTTGGGAACTAGTGGTCTAAACCTTCATCTAATATATAAAATTCTCGTGTCACAATGTTTGTCTTCGTACTCCTCCGAAACGGCTTTACCGATTTTTACCAAATTTTGCATGCATATTCAGTAGGTCTGAGAATCGGCTAACATCTATTTTTCATCCCCTTAAATGTTAGAGGAAATTATTTATATGGCAAAACAATGTTTGCCGGATCATTTAGTATACGAGTACTATACTAAAGACTGCCATTCACTATAGTGTGAGGTTCCTTTAAATGTTTTATCCGACAATGACGCTAAAAGTACTCAACGGATTCAAATGGAATCCACACTCATATTATAAAGCGTTTGTGAGTTCGTATGTTTTAAGCGGACAATCGTCGAGGCCACCGAACCGATTTCAAAAATTCCTTCCCTATCAGAAACCTACATTATTCGATATTGCTGTTTTTTCGACGCGGGAAAAGCCACGGGTAAATGCTAGCTGACACAAAATGGCTGCCTAGAGCTCGTCCAAAATGGCCGGAATATACCAGATTTATCACGGCAATTATAACCCCTACATTACGTAAATAAGCTATATTTCAGGGTTGCCAACATAAATCATGTTAACACATAAATTCTGGCAACACTGGGGTTGGGTTGACAGATTATTGGCGGGAAACTCCCGCGATCGAATTTGAATCTTAAGTTAGCGGAATAAAGTCGATGTTGCGCTGTGGGTTTTTATTTGTGGTAGCAGGGGTGCTAACCGAATTGTTAGTAATGGAAATTTATCAAATAAATTATTAGGGCGTTAGTGATATGTTTGGGTGCTAGTAAAGAAATAAAATTGTTACGACGTCAATTTGGGTCCCCCCACCGTGATTTCTGTTGTATATTTATGTACCTTTGTGTATGTATTGATATCGGTCAATCCAGGCGATATAGGTCATTAACCCATTGTGAAATTTGTCATTTGTATACAAATCGCGATTGTCAACAAAGTGTTGTGTTGTCACTTTATTGTTGCATCCTATGAATGCATCCAAGTTAGTATAGAATATGACAGATTTTTTGACACAGAATTGAGAAATGTCTGCTACCGCCTAAATTCGGTGAAAGCACATTTTGCTGAAAGGAGACAAGTTTAAACGTACACTGAAGAAAAACAAATTATTTCCTGCGTGATTAGCCTGACTTCCGTAGAAATACGTAAGAATAGAAAACCTAACGATTATTTATAGTCCCTAATTAATTTAATATTTTGCTTATTAAGGTATTTCATAAAAAATTAAGAAACGTTACAGATATTTGGGATATGAATTTAAAATTGAATCTCAATCTCACTGTTCCTCATTTAAAAATAGAACGTAAACTCACAATAATCCATCTATCTGTACAGATAACAATCTGCATCATTAGCTTCGAACTCCGCTAATTAGGCGCCTAAATTCAAAATCCGAACGCCCATTACGCGCCCTTTGATCTGTCAAATCGACAGGCAAGATGGCGGATGTTGTCAGACCGAAAAACAACTACAAAATAAAGTGTTTATCTGCGCGTCCCCCTTGAGGGGAGAAAGGAAAATAAACCGGTGGCATTTTAATAGTTAATGCTATGCACGTGCTCACAAATTGACTACAATAATCGAATGATTTGGCTAATTTGTTTGCTGGTAACTATCTTACACTAATTAAAAATAAACGACACTGTTGCACTTTTGCAGCGCGGTAAAAACATCAGGGGATTTGTTACTTTTTTCTCGAATTACTTGCCGTCCGTCTTACAAATTTTAGATCTGAAGACCTAAAAAGGTCCTAATAACAAAATTGCAGAGGAATTTTATTATTTTAGTACATTTTGTTAAAAAAAATGAATAGTTTTAATAAAATTAGTTACTTAAAAATTAATTTAAATTGATTGTGAAATTAAACTTTTGCAACATTAGTAGTTGCTTGCAAAAAATACCAAATGAATTAGCTCTTAGCAATATTGCAAAGTTGCCGTTTTTGAGGGGCATGTCAAATGTCCTCACGTGAGTTCACCGGATTTCAGTCATCCCCAAAAATAATATAATAGTGCGTTTGCCGTCGGCACTTTGCGCCATGTCGGTTACGCTGTTTAGATCTCAAAAGCCCGAAGTTATCGTACAGCCAGGCAAAACTGACGTGGTGACAGCTTGGACTAAAAGTATTTATTTATGACAACTTGACATCTTGTCAACTCTAAACTGGCGTGAAACGGCATTGTGCTGTGTTTCGTTCATTGAATGAGTTTACCGGTGGTCCAACTTTCCTAACCTCTAAATTCCCCCTATACCTATTGCCTCATAAAGGCCGGCAACGCACTTGAGACTCTTCGGATGTCAAGAGTGTCCATAGGCGACGGCAGTTGCTTTCCATCAGATAACTCGTCTGCTCGCTTCCCCCTAAATATCATTAAAAAAAACTTCAGTTACAAATTGTGTTTAAGCGTAGTTGCGTTAAATTAAAATGCACATTTTTTGCCAAGCTCTTTCTTCCATTTTGTTCCATTTAAACTTTCACCAAATATGAAATTTAAAAGTCTCTAAACATATTCACCACCTTTAGCGGTAACCTATCAGCTATAAAAATCTTTTTAAGTAACCAGATACTAACAAGAATAAACCATTAGTAGATCGGGCATAAACAAGTAGCCGTATCTGTGTAGATAACATCAAAAGAAAAAAAAACGTCACCCGGATTATCTCTGGTCGATTGTTGTCTCCCTCTAGCCTTTGTAACGAAAGGGACAAATGTATGACATTTGTTTACGCTTTTCTGTAGGCTATTAAAAAGCGTTTTGCTTTGCCCTTGATCAGCGATAGGTAAAAACTTGAAGGCTATATCTATACGAATGTTATTAATGCGAAAGTCTGTCTGTCTTGTATAATTAACTAGAGTTCAGTGAATGTTTTGTGAAAGCGCCCCAAGTTCATGAAACTGCACATGTTACTATTTCACAGAATACTCTACAGATACAAGCTAAGGTGAACTATAACTGTAATGCTTTCGCCTAATCTAGGTGGTACCGGTTATTAACCCTCTGTCAAAGAAATTAGTTATTTCGGTTGTTCGGTCTGTATAGAAATGACAATTTTTTGTCAGAGGTCAATATTATTTCTATACAAAACGCGATTTTAAACAATGTGTTGTGTTGTCACTTGTTAAAAGCGCGGTTTTGTTTAGAAATTTGTCAGGAGGTTCCATAAACCATACCACCAGTCCTGAGCGAAAAGGCTATAATAATATAACAACTCCCACACCGGTTTCGGTGACGGTGGCCGGTTTCCTTAAAACCTGGCCTGTTACGCAGGAGTGATTTTATAGTGCCCAAGTGTGTGCGCAGTACACAAGAGCACGCTCTCTTTACTCTCATAACCCAGTGGGATGGATGACCGACACGACTGGCGAGAGATCAGGTGCGGGGCCGACTTTTTACATGCCCATCCGACGCATGGATCATCATACTTGTCAGACAATCAGGTGACAAGCCTGCATTGTCCTAACCAAACTTGGAAATAATGGGAGTTGTATACGGCGGGAACAAACATCACGCACGCACTTTGATGCAATCCAAATTGCACTCTCAATTCATGTCGGACGATTGAAAACATTACAACATTAATATCTAAGATGCACCCTCAATTCAATCTTACGCCATGAACTGAGGGTGCAATTTGAAGTGCATCAAGACCAGACCATTTACAACATTCATATCTAAAATGCACCTTCAGTTCATGGGGAAAGATTGAAAATGCATTGTATCATCCTTTGCGTGATGTTTGTTCACACCGTGTAGAATGCCCATTAGGAAAAATCTAATGAAAGTAGTTTAACAGTAGTTCTACCATGAGTTTGAAACATTAGTATTGGTCGATACTTGTTAGCGACAAAATTTTTAGTATGGCAATTTAGTTCCGCAAGTGACCGCGAGAGGCACCGTAAAATTTATCCATACTAAAAATTACGTAGTCGCTACGAGTATCGACAAATACTATTGCTTCAAACTCATAGTAAAGCCACACCTCATCTGATCGAAATCAACTGCTCTTTCACATGAACACCTGCAATATCACAAGAGTTACAAGTGCCTACCCGAACTTTTATGTTGGAAAAAGCAACGAGAATAGGGATAGGGATAGTGAATTAGGTGTTGGGTCTCTGGTATGCTCACTCGATGAAGCACAGCTCAAGCATTCCACATCGGTTTTCTGTGAGGCTGTGATATTTCCCCAGTCGAGATGGCCCATCCGTGCCGAACACTACTATTCCACAACAAAATAATAAAATATAAGTCAAATTGTAATAAAATTATGGCACCAAGACTATCTGACAGAAAACATTCAGTTGTTTCATCAAGTGTATTGGAAAATAAAACTTAACTTAATGAGTTAAAGCTCACAATCGTACAAGAGTTAAAATCGCCGTCTCGAAGCGACTAGAAGCGGAATAGTGCCTAAGCGCGGTTTAGTGGTGCCACCTTTAAAACGGCAACTTTGAATCTTTATAATATTTGAGTATCCAGTAATTCTTAGGTCTTGGGTTACATGCGAAGCTCCCGATTTATACGTATGTAATACTCCTTCAATATAACCGTTACTTCCATCTCTCTATCTAGATCAATTTGCTGCGAAATATTAATATAATTTCATTGAATATATATGACCACCTCTGGGCGCAGTGGTTGAGCGCTTTGGTAGCTCACGCCGGGGGTCACGGGTTCGAATCCCGCCGACGGAACAAAAAGTTTTTCAATATTCCTGGGTCATGGATGTATATTAAATATGTGTATTATACAATAAAAATCTTAAATATGTGTATAAAAGTATTCAACATATTTCCGTTGTCTGGTACCTGTAACACAAATCCTTCGGGTACTTAGAACGGGGCCAGATTGACGTGGTGTGAAGCTTACATAGATATTATATAAACATTGACTAGCTTTTGCCCGTCGCTCTGCCTGCAAGTAATTTCGAAAATCGCGAAAAATACGAATAGTCCTGTAAGTCTCCAAAGGGAACGTATCGTTTTTCCGAAATGTAGTTTAAAATGTAACACGTAGTCTATGCCAGTCAATAGGGAATATGCGTTTTTTTCTTTCTTGAAATAAAACTATCGTCATTGAAAAACGATGTAGTCCAATCAGTTTTTTGACTAAATTGAAAATATAAAAGATAAAAGCCTTTAAAGTTGTCGGTTAGAAATAGAGATCTGATACTGGTTGTGACGTCAAAGTCTATAAGCTGCATACAAATTTACGTTTTAAGAGACAGAGATGGGTAGAAAACTTATATCGCTAATGTCTTATTTCTTTACGGAATTCAGATATTCTTTGTTATTCTGTATATCTTTTAGCCCACTATCATAATAATTTGCATTCAATAAATTTAGTTTCACACGCATCATCTTCTATATTGGTTGTTTCATTTGGGAGTGAAGTAACGATAAACAGACGAACAAACTTTCCCATTTATAATAATTTTTATCATATTTTTTAGTATAACTCTTCTACGATTTGATCTTATGAGTTATGACCTCGCAGGGCTATAATAGCGTCAGTAGGCATACGAAAGCAAAGACAAAATGAAATTTGTCTATCTTGCTGTAGCTAAACTTTCTCTGTCGCTATGCTAGGGCCGCAGGTTCGTAGTTTGCAATTCTAGATGCAAAAAGGTGTTTATCGAACGTCATAGAACGAAGCGAAATACAATTTTTTGTTATTTGACTTCGTACACTTTTGTTATTGTTTGAAATAGTAATGTATTTTTTTTTTGTTGCAGGTAAGCATTGAATGCGTCTAAAGGTGAATGAAAAGCCACTAAAATGCCGTTTCTAAAATATAAGATATTTAAAGTAACTATTGTTATATGACTAGTTGTTTCCCGGAACGTCGTTTAAGAAAATTCGATTTTCGTCGTTATGGTGTTTTCACATTATCCGGTCAAATATCGGACGACTGCACATATTCGATTTTCGGCGCCCGACACCGTTATCAGATCGGGTTATGTGAAAACGCTTTTACCGGTATTCGTCTAGTGGTTTGAGCTGTGCGTTGATAGATTACTTTGTCAGTCACAGTAGAGTTTTTTCAATTTAGATAAATTATTACTGTCTATGTAAAATGTGTATGTCTTTCTGTCTATTTCTGTTCCCACTTGGGGCAAACGAGTAGACGAGTTACCTGATGAAAAGCAAATACCGTCGCCCATGGACTCTCGTAACATCCGAAGAGTCTCAAGTCCGTTGTCGGCCTTTATGAGGGAATAGGGATAGGGGGAGGAACGAAACAGCGTAATGCCGTTCATGACTTAATTTTGAATTTATTAAAAAGAAATGCTCAACAGTAGTATACTGACGAACCGAGTGTCCTTGTGACCTGATTAGTATGTGAGAAAATCTGTGGGAAGTGAATATTAATATATCGTAACAAAACCTGTTTCACCAACAATTACTTTAACAACTAACCGAAGATGCTATTTGGAAGTCGCCTGTCTTACCCGACCGTGCCAGAATGAGGGTTATGTTTTTCGAGAGTATGTATGCATGTATAATTGTTTGGCCCGTCTCTGCAACCTAAACGGATTTTAACGTATGATTAGATTAGAACGTTATCGTTAGATTCGTCTTGATAGCGCAAGTGACATTGGGTACATTAAAAAAATAAAAATCAAAATGGTGGATTTTAAAGTCGAAATTGTAAAGTTCAAAAAAAGTTTTTTCCGTCCATTTAGGTTGAGTAGGGTATCAAAATGCAAGGCTTTAAATAGCCATTCTAAAAATAAATACAACTTTTAAATTGCAATGGTTACTGCAGTCGGGTTTTTTTTCTTTGGACTTTCATTTGTTTAGTGTGTACTGTGTAGTAAAATTAAAAATTTTACCTAAATATGTTTTGAAAGATACTTTGATACCTATATATTAATACGCAAGCGGAAAACTTTGTACCCCTTTTTAAGAAAAACGCGTATACCTAAAAGTATGTAATTTCTCCCAAATATAGTTGATATGGAAGATCGTGGAATATCAATATTATTTTTAAATATGCTTTAATATTGCCTATTTTTAAAAAATAAATACACACTACACATGTTTTACATGACACGATAATCATACACGAAATACTCTTTTGATTATGGTTGAAGTTAGATTTTTTTTTCAATAAATTTAAATGGCCTGGTAACGAGACCTGTATGCCAAATTAAAGTATGTGATTGTATTGAGAATAGATTATATCTCCTCTACACGATTGATTTAAATGTTTGTGATGGAATTTCGACCACATGGCGACTGCTAGTAAAAAGAAATGTGTTTGCTTATTTGTCCTTCCTTGTCGCCGAATGAAGCAACCGTGTATATAGTAATACTCTACGTAGGTTTCTGTTATTATGATTGTGTTCATGGTGATCTGATTTTAACGAGATTTGGTACGTACCATCATACTTTGTTTACAGGAAGAGTCTAGTATTGTAAAGAAATATTATAGAATATATATAGAATCCCACAGGTATTCTAAGAATAAAAGGTAAATTATAACCTCGTTTCAAAGTTGTCTGCAGATATACGGGAAACATCCCCGAGGCCACTCTGAATAGACAAACAACTTTTATCATTTACCTTCCTCTAGGTTAGAGAAACAAAACTTTTGATAAAGACCTAGATGGTTCGTAACTCTGGGGTATACGAGAATATTTGAAGTTTGTCATGTTAAGGTTGAAGTAGTTTTTTCGCCGGCCTTACACGCCTGGTGATTTGTCTCAGGGAAAAAAAGTATTGGAATAAAAAGTATTTTTAAAGTTAGTCCGTTTAGTAAATTTCATCGAAATCCGTTCAGTTGTTTCGGTGTGGCTAATAACTTCCCTACCGGTTTAGGTGACGGTGGCGGGATTCATCGAAACCAGCCACCAACCAAAGAGCACTCTCTCTTCTTTTGCTCTTATAACCCAGTGGGACGAATGACCGACACGACTGGCGAGAGATAAGGCGCAGGACCGACACATGGATCTTTTACATTCACGTCCAACACATGGATCGTCTTACTTGTCACACAGGTGATCAGGTGATAATCATCTAACCTAAACTTAGAAATAACAAAATAGCTACAGAAATAACATGTTCCCAACGCGGGAATCAAATCCACATTTGTTGACAGAGGATTAATTACTACCGGCTAGATTAGGCGAAAGCGCTACAGTGGATGATATTACACTCTACAAGCCAGATATATTATATAATAAATTCTTGAAGTAATCCCGCTTCAAATGAACTATTTGCTAACGATAACTGCTTCATCAAAGTTTAACACCGAATACACGTTGCAATCAGTTATAACACCCAGTCGAGATGCAAATATCGTTTACGGCATTGCGATCTGCATAACTCCCTGACTCCCCGGGAAACTATGGAGCCAGAAGCGATTTATCGCCGTTTTGTTGCGAACTTTAACGGCGATATCGAATCGCTGTGAAATATTGCATTCTTTCTACATCAGCGTTGTGCATTTTTGGGATGCGTGAAAATGTCGATCTCTCGTCTGGACTAAGTGGTGATGTGATGGAAAATTCGTTAGACGGTCTTCTCTCGTTTTCGGTACCCATTCCTCTCTTCTAAAGCGTAGCAAATTGGTAAATAGGATCATAGGATGTAGTTATAAAACTTCTAATAAAATACCTCGGTATGAAAAAGACAAAGGTTTCCTTTAGCTCTACGTCTCCGTTAAAACAATCGCAGATTCGACAGCTACACCAAACGGCAAAGTCTCGGTAGAACATGATGTCGACCTAATGCCGCGATCGAAAAGCCACCTTTAAAAACAGGGCTGGTATCTTGATGGACTGTTGGTAAATGGTGGGCTCTTATAATATGTCATAGAATAAAATGTCATAAAAATATAATGTCATAGGATCCCGAAAAACTCGTGAAAACCACTTTGTGTTACGGTCTTCTAACATCGACTTGTGATGATGACTATCAACAAAAAATGTTGAGTTATGAATGGAGTACTATTCTCTAAGATATAAACAATAATATTAGATTCATAACTTTTAATCTGATTTTTGTTGGATAACACACAAATGCGTAATAGCGTACAGATAGCGTCTTATGATTCAGAGTTTGCTGTGTGACTAAGTCCTTCCGTGACCTGATGACTGCAATTTGAATTTTAGTCATAAACAATTACACAGGTATTTTCTTTTTGTAATTTTTTTTATCGTAAAATATTTCACTCATCCCAAGAAAAGAACGACAGACAGTAGACAGATAGACAATAGGTAAGGCGATTTTCTTAACTCGTAAACTAATAAGCTTATAACTTGTAACTTGTGCTTGGTCCGTTTCTGTAAAGACGTAACGCAGGCTCTACATAATTGCTGATGATCGTTATTCGGCGCTATCATCGTGCAAGCGTCCACACAATCGTTCGTTGTAGTTTGTCAACTCACCGATCAAAAACGAATATCGGCGTGGCGTTTTATTTATTTAAAATATGCAAGATTAGAATGCCTTTGCCTAATATTGGTATTCCACGCTCCTCCTTCATATCAGCTATTACTGGGAGAATTTTCATGCTTTTACGTCTACGCGTCTTTCTTAAAAAGGAGTACAAAGTTTTCTGCTCGCGTATTAATATATATATAGACATAGACCAATTATTCCTCTATGATATAGATAACAAAGCCAATAACAGGTTTCCCATAAACGCAGTTCAACTGATAAAGCGTTTAGTGATAAAGTCATAAAATACGACATTTTATTTACCGATTATGAAGGCGAGACTTCATACTGTAGATATTTCTACTGTTATATTTTCATTATACCCTCTGTCACGAATTAACAGGGGGTACAAATCAATGCTAATGTGAGTGACGTCACGCAAGTGAGTCAGCGATTCGCGACATGTGTCGATGGTAGATAGCGGGTAATGAGCGTTGTCACGACAACACGATACGCTAACTGAGCTGTTATCCGGTACACTGCTACGGCTGTTAGGCCTCACAGCGATTGTAGCGATGCAATCGCGCGATTTATGTCACCCAACGTGGTCGCGCATCGCTGGCAAACGTCTTGAGACAGCGTTAAGCTTTGTTCCGCTGAATCGAAGCACTTTGAATGGCTTTTAAATCGCCAAATGATTGCATCGTCCAAACGTGCGATATTGCGATCGCATCGCTTCAAATTGTCGCCGTTTGCAAGGGTCCACTTTTTAGCTGTTACCAAAGACGGCGCGGGCGGCGCGGCGCACTATGGGCAGGATAGGTCGGTATCGGATCAAAAATATATAACTTCATGAATTTTTGTCTTAGAGTGATGAAAT
>JAOTAV010047261.1:0-16857 GCA_026546445.1 Cyclargus thomasi
GTATTAGGGACACACATAGAAAAATTTTCAGCTTTTATGAAAATCCGAAGGTCTGGCACTCACGGGCTCTTGCTCTATAAGAATCCATTTTTAGTGGATGCCCTTTTAATAATATCTACCTGCATGCCAAAATTTTAGCTCGATCAGACCAGTGGTTTGGGCTGTGCGTTGATAGATCACTACGCCAGTTAGTCAGTAAAATTTGGGTTTCACACACAAAAACTTGGTTCCGACGGTGGGATTCGAATCCGCGTTTCCCGACTTGCGCACTCAAACGTGCTGCGGCACTGAGCCACAGAGTTTGTTGAGTTGAGATCTCATCATTAATTATTTTCATTGCTGTCGTAAGTTTGAATATCAAAAATAGAATAATGTTATGTTTGATAATAGGGTATAACCAAAAGAACTTGAAGTACTCTTATTATTTAAATGTTTATATTATAAATCAGTGGTTAACAAGAAATAAATATTTACAAACAATATTGTATATTAGTTATTAATTCATTAATATATTTCATTAAGGAGCAAAATATTTTTTTTATCTTTTACGATTCGTAACAAAAAGCGTAACGAAGCACAACGTTTTCTCAATATTACTTTTTTGCCTAATGCCATATAACACGTTGTTTACAATTTGACAGTTAACAAAATATTTTAAAAACAAATTGTTTTTGGCGTTGCCATGACATGTCATGATTTTGACATGCTCAAATAATGGATCTACTATATTCGAAAATGACAAATAAAGTAACTCAAAACATTTTTATTTCTTCCTGTTATAATATAAGTATTTTGAAAATTTGGAAGTTTTCATGAAATCTTCAGGTAATTTACCTCAGAAAGGGAAATTTCCCCAGAAGTTTTCATCTCTACTAGCGTCCTATTTTGTTAGCTTTTTAGACGTCACTAACGTCATTTTCAGCGGTGTATACAGAGCTAACCTCAACTGAAGCACTGAGAAATAAGTCGAGATTTGTTTATGTTGCGTGCGACGGCACATAGATATCTATGACGCACACATACAAGCCGCGCAATGACACTTTGGCCGTATTCGGTACGCTACCGAATACGGCCAAAGCTATCGAATACTTTGCAGGGTCGCAGTCTGCGCAGATTACGTTTTTTGTGACGTTATCATGACAGAGCATGAATATGCATATAAAAGATTTGGCGCGCGCATACACCCATGCAAAAACTCTATCGAACACGGCCATTGTCTGAAGATGTCTTACTCTACACACGTAGCGTAGGTTTACTCTGCTAGTAACCTCAGAGCTAGTTACAACAGATCAATCAAATCAAATTAAAATCTTTTTATTCAAATTAAGTACTTTAATAACTTTCTGAACGTCGAAACTACCTAGTAGTGCCTACCACCGGTTCGGGAACTAGCCCGGTGAGAAGAACCACGCACGGGTCCATCTTTTAACTAAAATAAGGAAATTAACATTTATGTCTTAAAGCTAATGTAACAAACAATAATTGTTTTTAGTTCCATAAATAATTATAGGTAAGTTAAAACGATATATTACAATGTATTGTAACCTATTTATATAATCATAAAAATAAAAAAACAAAGTTACATAATTGTTAATCAAGACTTTTGATAGAAGCCAGAGATGGGCACAATTAATACTCGTAAATCTAATTATTAATCCGATTTCAAAGTAGTTTGCAAGCAATGTAATCTAATTCTTCGCAATTAATTACTCACATATTAAGGTTATGTAGATTACACAAAGCAATCGAATAAAAAAAAGTAATTAATTGCGGAGTAATCAGCGGTGGCCATATTGGATTTAGATTTCGTGTAGTGTATAGTTTTGTACTATCCAAGACCTTTCATTTGATACCCATATTGCAAAAAACTATATTTCCCTATTTAAAAATACTAGTTAAGTATTTTTAATCAAGTTCAACTTATCAAGTAAATTATATTATCATTGAAAACTTTACCTATAATAAACATTAAAAATGTTGGATCAGTTATTTTATATACCTTTATTTTTTCATTAATAAATAAATAATATCTACTTATTAAAATATATTTGTTTTATTTTATACACTTATGCAAAATATGGATTTATATTAATTCGAGGGTAGGCTGTGTCACTCCTGCGATGTTAATCTAATAGCAATCACCGCCAATTTCAAAAATGGAATTTCAGCAAGTGTGACAAGTTTGACGTTTGAAATAGGCTCTCTACTGTGCTATTGACAGTAGCGTAACTACAAGGTGGCAAGCCGGCAAAATGCCATGGGCCCCCAGCCGAAAGGCACCCCCGATAAGCCCCCCAAACAAGTGGCAAGCGATTATTTTTACCATAATCGCTTGACGTGTTTTTGTATTCGATTGACATGGAGGAACAAAAACGAATTTGCCACGGGCCTCTGACGGTATAGTTATTGATATACCTCAATGCGGGTAATAAATATTTTATTATTGGACCATTTCATATTTAATTCCAATAAAAAAGCATGGAATATTTCATTACTTATTCTGTGGCGAGTTCTTGGAATTCCATACCTAAGCCTACGTTCGTAAATTGCAAAATAGTGATGACGGTTCTTGCCGAAAATTCATTAAAATTAGATCGTGTCTACACTGCGCTTTTTATTAGCACGATTATTTTAGCCGTAATGTTAACACATTTGCATTTTATGAAATATAATGAAACAAATCGAGCGAATAATATCCGCGTGAACGAAAATCGCTCCCAATGTTTGTTAAAAAATGTGCAATGAAATAAAAAAGTTTAATTAAGGAAGCGATAAAATTGACCTGCGGCCGATACCTGAACTTACTAATTAACCATTAAAAATCACCATGAATATAATATGTAGATACCATTTTTGAATGGCTAAATAATTAGTTCAGGTATAGACCTGAACTTATTATTTAACCATTGAAAATCGCCATGTATTTACTGCACTGCTAAAATGCACCATCAACAAAATGTTACACGTTTTCTTGATGCTAATAATGACCCTAAGATAGAAATACTTTCTGTCTGGTCTATGTCAACAAAAAAGAATAAATTACTGTTATGTTTTTAATCTGTCCTATTTTTATTGACTTAAGTCGAAATTTGCATATTATAATAAGAAGAGTATCGTTTGTAATCTACGGTTTTATATCCATAAAACCGTAGATTACAAACGATACTCTAGTCTACGGATGAAAAACTTGTCTCTGGACGTACGCATATTAGGAAAACAAGATATATGTCAATATCGACCATATGAATACGCTCGAGACATAGTTAGTGCATGTTAGCCGGGTTGAATTAATTTTTATTTCTTTTCAATAGCACATTATGTTAACATTTAAATGTCTGCAATTAAAACCTTATACTTACATAAGTTTTACTATTTTAATGAACATAGAAATGTAAGATATTTTTACTGCTGCATAATGGATGGTTCCCAATCCTAAACAGGCGCGGGTATATTCCAATCGCGTTCGGGCGAAGATTGTACAAGCGGGGCTAAGCCCGTCAAGGAAGCTGTCGTAGAAGGAACTACCTTCATAGAATTGCTCGCCACAGAATCCACAGCAACAGATCTGAAATTACATTGTAATGATTATTTGAGTACTTATTGTTACACAATAAACAGGTGAATTTCCCAAACTGTTTTTTGTGGCAAGGCTGAAAACCATCCTTTTTTCTTAAGATATAGTTTTAAGTTTTAGTTTAGAAAGTAAAGCATACTATTGATAATATTAAAACCTTGTAACTATTTTTCAAAATAATTTTTATTTTCCTAGAAAAGAAATTAAAATATAAGCTATTTCTATTTATGGTGGCTTGTCGTCGAATTTTTCTCGGCATCAAGATTAATTTACTGTAAACTTGATATTCGATTACATTTTCATCTTTATGTAGTCGTTCTATATGACTCTTTACTATATATCAATTTTACTGCACTAAGAACTAGTAGACACATTTTATTTCTGTCGTCGACATTTTGCTCATTTTGGTGTCACATACTAAACGTTACATGTTTTAAATATATTCGATACCTGAAGCATAAAAAATACTTCACGTACTCACACCTTACACACCAAAATTACAAAAAATACTAGTTGTTGAAATCTACTCAAAACTAATAATGCTTAAGTCATTTTCTTCCCAAAAAAATCTTTATCTATCATATAAAAATAAGTCGGGTTTTCCTTTCTGATGGTTTAACTCCAGAACGCACGAACCTATTTCTACGGTTTTGCATTCGTTTGAAAGTTCTCGGACTCTATGAGATTTCTAGCAAAAAAAAATTCAAGAGAAAACGTGGACGGAGTGGCGGGCAACAGCAAGTTCTTTATAAAACTATAAATTAAAATGTACCTTAGTAGAGTCTAACGTAAACTTTCTTTACATTGCTTAGCTATTGTATAGAATGCCAGCGTTATATATACATTACAATCGTGGCCATCTAATTAGGAACATTTAGTTTTTACCTTCTAAATTGAAGAAAATAAAAGTTGTAGCTTTTCTTTTGCGTGGCCATGAGCACAAAATATTCAAAGAAATACGTAAAACATAAAGGAAAACTAGATCAGTTTGAATAAAACAAAAAAATTAGAGAAAAATGTGATACCGTATTCTGATGAAATGTTGCCAGTTTGGTGGACTTTCCGACACGATAACGACCAAAATCATACAGCTTTATATGTTAGAACGAAATAGTAGGAAGTAGGATAAGTACCGAGGATGTAGATGTAGTGGGTTGAACGTGACAAATGTACTAAACTTTTTCTGCTTGTTTTTTTTCTTTTACTAACAAAATACGTAGGGCATACGTTTGCTTTTTAACGTCCTAACGTATAAAAACAACTTTTCCGGTGAATTGATAGTTGTATTTTTACATTTAGGCCCAACGCATGATTTCCTAGTATTTGGATTCGACATTTTCAATATTATTTAAGTAAAATTTCGTCACGTCACGGGCGCTCGACCGCAAGCGGAGTGAGCGAGTGACTGAGAGTTGTGCGATGACGTCACAGCGTCACCGGCAGCCAGCGTCGTGCGGATGCACCTTGTTTTACTTCTAAATCGGAAACTAATTGAGGTATCGAAGTAATTCTTTCACTAGTATTAGTTTAACTAATCAAGGTTGGCTGTCCCTTTCTGTCATATGACGTTTTCATTATTCCAGAAAAGGACAGCCCACCTTGATTAGTTAAGCACATTACACAGGTCAAATATTTTTATGAATAAGGGTGTCAATATTTAGAGAGCTGGTAAATTTGCTTGTTGTCAACGATAAAAGTTCAAAGTACAAAATTACGTTTAAAAATGGTTTCTTGGCCTTCATCATATGCCTTTTTGTGCCATAGTGTCTTTACTTAGTTGACCACGACTGTATATACTTTATAGGGCAATCTAGCAGACCAACTCCCTGGTATTTTATGAGCCCGATCATTCATATTTATCAGTTTTATACATATCTAGAGCTTTATCAGTAAGTGGAAAAACAGCCTCTTAAACTTGTCAAACAGTTTTAAGTGCGGCTGGGAATATTCACGTACTGAGGATAATAATATTATACTTACTGAGGGTATGAGCGTTGAGCGTAGAGCTTGTATAAATGAATTTAGCTTTTCGCTATTTATGTCAAGTATAGCAATCTTTTTATGTCTCTTATCCTTTGCTTGCAAAATTTTTTAAATTTGTCTTTGTTATATTGATATCTGTTGGCAAAAAAAAGATATGATAAACAAGTAAAAATGTCAACTATATTAACAGTTTTTTTTAATGATATTTAGGGGGCAAGCGAGCAGGCGGTAATCGAAAGCAACTGCCATCGCCCATGGACAATCGTGACATCCAATGATTCGCAAGTGCGTTGCCGACCTTTATGAGGGAATGGGGATAGGGGGTTTAGGAAAATTGAGCCACCGGAAAACCTACTCACTGAACGATACATAGCACAACGCCGTTTCACGTCAGATTTCTGTGAGGCCGTGGTATTACTACAGTCAAGCCAGCCCATTCGTACTCAAGCATGGTTTTCTTACTGTTACATTATTAAACGAAAATCGTGAAATTGAGGTACATCCACCAAATAATGTTACAAGTTTTTTTAAAACACGATGCCTAATATAAATCATGTTAAGGTGAATCATAATTAAACGTCCTAAAATATACACATAAACTATACATAAATCTTGTCTAATGTCCATCTGTGACATGTTTAATAGTATAATCCTTTGAGAGCTTAAAGCTTCGGCTAAACCAGTGCGACCAATATGACTGCGACGCGTGAGCCTGACGCACGGCGGACGCTGCCCAAGTTAATCAATGCTGCTTTGCGCACCTACGCGACCACAATGCGGGAAGGCTGCGTCAGTGGAACGGGACACACACGTCTAGTGTTAGAGGCGTGTACGGATAAGAAAGTTAATATTATTTTGTCACCACACTACACGTACAAAACGGCTATTATACGGCATTGTAGACCTGACTGATGAGAAGCTACCTACCTTGGGGCCTATCCTGCACCTCACCGGAAATTAAAAAATATATATTCCCAAAATATATTTAAGACAATAATACGTATTTATACAACTGATACGTATGTTATAACTGTGTATATCAGAATGTTTCATCACTAAATCATGAGATTCCCAGATATAATTATGGAAAATTTTTTCTTTTTCACCAACTGTAAAGGATACATTATAAGTTTGCTTCAAATACCTACTCAAACATTGCTACCAGCTCTCAGTCTAGTAGAGACTGTTCTAACAAATGATTAAGTAAGCGGTTCGCACTGCAGTCGCGCAGGTCTGGGGGGCAATTCTCAGTATGTGAGGAAAAGTTCACACTTGAATAAAATATCTAGTGTGAACTTTTTACGAGTGAAACACGTCCTGAGAATTGGCCCCCTGCACGTTAAGCCCAACATTACAGACGCTTCCGCACTGTATCCCACGTCCCGCATTACAGACGCGCAGGTTTGGCAAATGCTTAAAATAATAGTAAAACAATTATTAACGCAAATACTAACCTAAACGTGATATTCTTACAGTTGTGTAAGTTTGCAGTTTTTAGGTGCTTGTATTTCAGCTTTTAAGCCCCTGCTCTGGATTACTAGCTGTTAAACAAAAAGTAATTATTATTGCTGCAAAAATTTCATAGTCTCAGCTAAGAACTAACCCAAACACAACACACAAGACTTTAATAATTGAATTCAAATCCTGAATCATCAGAATTGTATATTAACAACTCAAGATACAGCGGTAATTAATATGGCCTAACCGAAAAAGGGCATTTTGCATGGTCAGCAACTGTTTCCTCAGATTTACACTTATCCTCGCTATAATTCCAATGTGTTTGTAAGTTTTCCCTCTATATTAAATACTAGAGTTGATGAGGATTCCTCACCCGCTTCCTCATAATGCGGAAGTTTCACAATAATTTAGGTTCCTTAATTGTTACCGCGTCCTCAAAAAAAATCCCCTTCCGCTATCGCTTCTCTAAAACTTAAGAGCGGAATTTTTTGTGTGTTTACAGAGCATTGAATTAAGTGATATTTTTATTGCTGAAAATGGATGTCATACTATAAAATTGACAAATCTTACATGATTTCTTTCTAATATTCCAATCGCGTTTGGGCAAAGATTGTACAGGCGGGGCTAAGCCCGTCAAAGAAGCTATCGTAGAAGAAACCACCTTCATAGAATTGCTCGCCACAGAATCCACTGCAGCAAATCTGAAATTATAATTGAGTATTTATTGTTAGACTATAAATGTTCGCAAATAATGAATTACTTTTTTTAATTACAGTCATATTTTTTTTTATTTTTAATTACACTATGAACTATACTATATATACTATATATACCTTATACTTTTTAGGGTCCCAAAGGGTAAATCTGTTACTAAGAGTTCGATGTCCGTCTATCTCCAGGCTATATCTCAATAACGATAATAGCTTGAGAACTGAAATTTTCAAGGATTAAATGTGTTTCTGTTCTCTTTATAAAAACAAAATAAATATTAAAGGGGGCTCTCATTTAACAAACAAGATTTTTGCCATTTTCCTTCTTTTGATAATAAATGGTCATGGTCTCCATCGCGCTATTACTCTTCATTTCATTTTCTTCGTATATCATAATCCTATTACTTTTTATTAAAAAACTTTTTTATCTTTTTTAAGACTGACAAAAATTAATAGCCTTCAACTCCAACCACATTGGAGGAAGTATTTATCTGAAATAGAAATATGTTAATAATATATTTGCAGATATTTAAGTATCTATACATATGTATATGTATTTAAATATCTATACATAATGTGCTATACATATCATGATAAATAATTTTGTTATATACTTATCTACTTAATACGTGTAAATAAAATTTTAACTTAATTTCAAGTTAATAATTGTATGTAAATACAAAATTAAGTAGCAAGTTGCAAGTGAAATGACTTAAAATTAAGTTAAAATTTAGTTAACTACTTATTTATTAAGTAGACGTGTAAACCAGACATAAAGATTAATGGTTAAGTAGTAAGTTCAGATACAGATACACGTTGAATTCGAATGGTTAAATAGTAAGTTTAGGTACCGATACACGGTGAATTCGATTGGTTTAGTAGTAGTTCAAGTATAAGGGGCCTATTCTTAGGATGTGAGAAAAAGTTCGCACTCAAAAAAATATCGAGTGTGAACTTTTTACGACCGAAACTTAGATTGTTGTATTCTCAGCGCTTCACACTCGAAATATTTCTCACATCCTGAGAATTGCCCCCCAGACACATGGTGAATTTTAATGGTTAAGTAGTAAGTTCAGATACAGATACACGGTGAATTCGAACAGTTAAGTAGTAAGTTCAGGTATAGATGCATGATTATTTCAAATGGTTAAGTACTAAGTTCAGTCTTTTCCATATCTCAAACTACGATGTTGAAATTATAGTTTTCAGGTACCCAAACGATTGCTGGGTTTGGAGTCGTGACAAGCTGACCGAAGAGACCAGCCATGTTATCCTGGAAATGCATAGAAAGGCCTATAATTATTGCAAAGGGTGCGTAAACCGAGTTTAACTTGGAGACAGATTCCTAAGAATCTTACATAGACCGACTTGAACAACTGCCACGTTTTACTATGCGCTAAGCGCGTATACTTTAGTCAAACAGATTAACTGTCATTATAGAAAAAAAAATTATCGTTTTTGACATATTTTTCAACATATTACCGCTTTTTAGGATTCCGTACCCAAAGGGTAACCTTTGGGTACGGAATCCGAAAAACCGAGAACGAGAACCTATTACTAAGACTTCGACAAACACACAATCAAAAATACTGACTATTCGGACGCCTACCAATATGCTAGCAATATACGTACAACATAATCTTTAGTAGACCCTCAAACTTCTGTAACTAATAACGGTCACAATATTACGGTTATATACCTATATTAAGTTATTATTCTATAGGTTATTATATAAATATTTACAAACGTATATTCAAAATAACGTATCCATTACATAACCAAAGAAATAAAATCACGATGTTCATTTTTTCGTAAAAATATGCCATGAGGCATGACTCACGTCACTGCACGCCACCGGCCACACCAGTAAACCCCGTACGTCTTGTTTGAAAATTACTATTTTTGCGATATTCTTATATTAGTATCACGATAATTATCAAGATACACGAAAAACTCATATAATTTTAACAAGGAAAAAATGTGTTCAAAGAATAAAAATTACTACTTACCACGTTAAATCTATCACAAATAGGATACCTTCATTTACTCGAATTTTTTTTTGTTGTAGCCGATGTATATTGTAGGGTAGATTTGTATAAATTTGTAATGTTTGATGATAACGGAAGATGACGTTAATGGGGCTATTATAGCGGACAATCCTAAGATCTATTGGCCCTAACAAAGTGTGGTTTATAATAACAAAAGTAGAGTTATTTGAATAAAAAACCAATAAGCTTTTTCAAGTCTACAAAAGTATTGTAAATTGAATCGTATAAAATTAATCGCTTAGTTTTACTTGATTTTAGTCTAGTCATGGTCCACCGTGCACTTCTGCTCCTGAGTCCCTTACACCTTACATCAAGACACTAATTCTCTTGTCATATTACACTTCACTTCGTTAGGTTAAAGCATTTATTATACCGCACAATCCTAAGAGCACTTTGCGCCAATATAGTGTAGAAATAATCTTAATTGAAAGAATATGGAGTCAAACTGATTTTTTGATAAGATGAATATATATATAACAAAATTATAAGCCTTTATGAAGTAACAACTTGGAAAAAGAGAGATGCGATGTGTACTGTGTCATCGTCATACATACACCGCATACAAAGGTCTTAGTAAATTTCGTTCGCGAGAAAGAGATAGATAGAAAACTCGTACAATGGGGGATGGGGGGTGTCGAAGAGTATTCTTAGGTTAGGTACGTAATTTGGTTGAAAAACCATAAAAAAAAATTTAAAAAATTCATTTTTACAAGGATTCTGAATTGAGAGCCTATTAATAATATTAACAACAATTGTATTTTCAGACAACTTTATTAAATTTCATTTATTTAGATAAATAACATGTCACGTCTTGCATAAAAATTCAGAAGATCGTAAACGTAATAAAACTCATGATAAAGTATCAAATTCTTTCAATCCAATTTAAACCAAAAACTGTATAGAAATGCTACTAAAAATAAATTTCAGATTCATCTTATAGTAGCCAGACTATATAATGAAATACGTTTTTAATGGTATAATATTTATATTTTACGTTTATATTGTCATGTAGTCTGGTCCTCCTATATTTTATTGGTTTGTTTCTTTTTTTAAACTAAGAACATTTATTTTCAAATAAACTAATATATTTACATCTTTTAGTTTTTTATTTAATTTTTATGCTATTTAGGGGGTAATGGAAAGCAACTACAGTCGACCATGGGTACTCGTGACATCCGAAGAGTCACAAGTGCGTTATAACAAAGTAGGTAATGGGAATAGGGATAAGGGGATTCGGGAAGTTGGGCCATCGGTAAACTCACTCACTGAACGAAATATATTACTTGGTACAATCCCATTTGACGCCAGTTTTCTGTGATCTCACTTTGGTCGAGCTGGCACCTTCACTAAGATCCCAAAACTTAGCACATAAAATAAAATAAAAAACTTAGGTTGCAGTTTGGTGTAATACATATACTTTATTCTGTGGTGTAACAAACGTAGAGGACACGCTCAGTGCTCACTACTTACTAGGTGCGCAAGGCTCTTAGAGTTTCAGGCAAACTGCTGTCAAAGTCATCCGCTAACTCACTTCACTCCGTATCAAATCCGCTTAGTGTGAAGAGGCTCTTAGGATTGTGTAGTATAATATCTACTTAAGAGCTCTTAGGATTGTCCGGTGTAATTATGATAGTCGCCATTATCACCCATTATCGAGCAAAGGACTCGTATCCAGCTCTAAATAAATTAAAAAAAAAAAGATGAACCCAATTCAACCCAAATAATAAATATTATTCTTGTTATTATTTGTATTGTTATAACAATTAGTGTGAAAAATGTTCAAACTATTCCTTTTGGTTCTGTTTGTGTTTGTGATTAAAGTGTTTGGTGATGACATAAAAGATTCTTTTTCTAAAGGTATTTTTTGGCTTTATTTCTTAAAAATTACGAATGTTATCTTGGTATTTTTAGTCATATTTAACTATCCTTTGAAGATTTAAAGAAGGCTTTAACCTTACGGCGATATATATGTTGGGTATAAAGAGTTCTTAATTGCCTGAGCTGAGACAAATACTTTTAAAGCTTATTTCTTGCTATTTGGTTTATTTGACTTGTATATGACTATTGGTTAGTATATGTACCTAGAGCTGCATGCATGGCAGACCTATAATGTACCCAAACATCAGGTTGTGTGTATGTTATGATGAACAAAGTTTGTTAATTTATTTGTTAAAAATGATATCAATTTTATAATATTTTCTAAATTACAGATGATTACAAGTGTTCGCTACCCGACGTGACAAGTGTGGATGATAATTTAGATTTAACTAGATTTAGATCTGATTTTTCGAAAATATCAGAGGTATATACTTTCCTCTTATTCTTTTTTAAGTAGTTAGCTGACTACAATAGTATTTTAGTTCATGGTATTGTAAAATACAATATTTATTCACAAATAACAAATATTTGAATAGTATGGTATGTATAACAAAACAAAAATGTTTTAAAGATTTTATTGCATAGTAACGTAATGTAGTAGAACATGTTTTTTACAGAATTCATCAAAAGTAGTGCGTTGAACCTAATTTATTATTTGCATTTATTCAGGTAAAATTTCCTGGTTTGATTGGACCACTGAACGAGAGACTCATTTGTAAGATCAAATGTATAGATGGGAACTGGGTTGGGCCGTTATGTTCAACAACTCCAGGTAATATACATATATCTTTACTTAAAGCTTGAAAATTTTGACAAATTTATATAGATCTCCAGGAAAGAAACAGGTAAAGAAGTGTATGTTATATTCATTAGACCTGTGTTTTTTATCCTGTAATATGATTTTTTTAAAAATAAACATTGTGAGACAGTGAAATATTAATTTGTATGTACTAAAGGGTGGAAAATAATAATTTTCACAACATCATACTAAAGGTTGGAAAACAATAATTTTTTTATAGAACCTTGCCTGCATAATATAGTATGTCTATGCATGAGCTAATTTCTTTAGATCTACTTTACTTTCCAAGAAGTTAAATCTAAAATATTGATAACTATTGTAATTTTTCAGATGGGAGGTTCCAACCAATATTAAGAGAGTGCTTGTATAAAAATGACAATCCACTGCTGGCAATCTCGTTTAAAAATGAATCAGTTTTGGTAATTGTTTTTTAAGTATTTTATACAACCTGATAAAACTAAACCAACTCACTTGTGGTTAAAAGCTATACACTATATACAGACATTATAGTTATACAGGATGTAACAACAACAGAGGGATAGTACTTTATTGTTACAATGTTTTAAATTAAAAGGATAAAAGTATTTTCCTCAAGTTAAAAATATCTTATCTATCCACTTCTTCATATATCACAGATAATATAATATAATTAAAGTATATACATTATTTTATGGCCCAGATAGACACATACTTTCCCCATGGATCCATAATAACTGCAAGATGTAAACATTTCGGCCTATACAAAATAAAAGGAGACAATGTTATAAGGTGCGAGAACGGGATCTGGTCAACGAAAATGCCGACATGTGTGCCAACGTCTATTCTCACCAATTTTACGGGTAGGTCACTAAATATCTTATTTTAACAGAATTGGTCTGTCTGTCTATCACCTCTGTCTTTCACTAATAGGGAAGATGCGTGTAAAACAAAATTTATTAAATGCAAATTATTGTGATAGTGGCCCAAAAGGTACATACAGAATGACAAAAAATCTTTGAATTCTGTTGAAAAATAAGTAAGATATTAGCGATTTAAGCTTTCTACCCATCTCTTTCTCTCAAAAGGTAATTTAGTATGAACTTTGTATGCAGCTTATAGACTTTGACGTTACAGCTAAATGGACTACATCGTTTTTCATTTAAAGAAATAAAAAAAAAATCATGCATATTTCCTATTAAACGCGAGAAAGTCTGTGCCCAAAAGTCATAATTTATAATTAGACATAACTCGACCATATATAAGATAACGTGGTTGCAAATGCAATTAATTGTCATTGCTTACTCTCATTCTCATATGAAAATCTACATAGAATCCAAATATACCCAGCTAGAGACCTTCGTCAGATATTATTGTCATCCGTTTAACTATTAAGGAATTGGCGGATGCAATCACATAGACGGTCGTCCTATTTATATCGTCTTCTAGTTGCGCGCATCATTGCTCCTGTGTTTTGTAAGTTTCCATTCCAATGGTTGAATTAATATCAGTTATTACACCTATACAAATAAATCGAGTTTTCCTTCCTGACGCTATAACTCCAGAGCGCACGCAACGGTCTTCACGATTTTGCGTTCGTTGGAAAGGTCTTAGGCTCCTTGAGGTTTATAGTAAAAAAAAATCGGAAAAAATTCAAATGTTACCTGTTACGCGGACAGAGTCGGTCAATAGCTAATTTATTATATTTAGGGTTTCTATTAAGGATGCTAATTTAGATAATAGCTGTGCCGTGATGATGAGGTTTTAAAAATAGTAAACAATTCTCAGACCTAATGAATATCTATCCTAATAAATCGGGTTTTCCTTCCTGACGCTATAATCCAAGAAAGCACGAAGCTATTTCGGCGGTTTTGCATTCGTTGTAGATGTCTCGGGGACCATGTGGTTTATAGCAAAGGAAATTCGGAAAACTGTACATTTAATATTTTTACAAAATAATCAATGTAGGGAGGAAAGTAATAGAACACATATCGACAAAAAAAAGTTGTCTGTATGGTTGTACGCGCAAATCTCAAGAACACCTGGACGGATTTGAATAATTTTTTTTTGTTTAATAGCTTAGGATACTTTATATTCCGGGAACATGTATATGTCCGCCTGATATACAAATTTTTGCGCAACGAAGTTGCGGGCACGAACTAATGACAATATCCAAATCTATATATCTATTTAAGGCTCAATCAGACAATGTATATATCTATTTAAGGCTCCTGTCCTTTTCTGGTTTATTGAAAACATCACGTGACAGAAAAAAACAGCAAACCTTGATAAATTATATCTTGAAATTTTCGGTTTATTTTTATAAACAGGAAGAACATTTTACCGAAATTAGGTATTTTCACTAACAATTTAAATTAATTTTCGCCAAAATATCCAGTAGGGCATTTAAAACTTCCTGTATTTCCGAGTTATATCATGGTAGTTGATGCCAAAACTTGTATATCACGGGAACCGTAAGTTTTCCCGGTATGAAAAGCATCCTATGTGTTGCCTAGATTTAAAAGCTATAAAATAAAAAAAAGATTTGTTCGAATCCGAACGGAATTGCAATAATCTAAAAGATGAGGTCGTTAAAAAGAAGTCTTCAACTTTACTTTTAGAGTATTTCAACATTGTTTTAGCCGGAGCTCCGCCCACAATTCAGTATATAGCAGTAACGGGTTCAGCTATAGTGGAATCGACGGGAGAGCTGTACGTGTACCCTGGGAGTACTGTGTGGCTGGATTGCCTCTGGCCCCGGGCCTTGGGAGAGCCAGACTGGAGTTGGACTCAATCCTCTAACCATGTCTCTGGTAAGTTAACAAATTGTTTTCGAACGCCAAAAAATCTGTTTACACATTATATTCTGTGTTCCGCTGTCAGTCGCGTCGACAAGTCTTATAAAAGGAAAGTATAATATGCATTCGCCCAAACTGGCCGTCTGACCAGCCCCGGATCTTAATTTTTTAGCAATAAGGTGTTCACTGAGATATGGACCTTCCAGAAATAATGCATATCAGTAACTGTTCTTTCCGTGTTATTTACTAATTATTATTTATTTAATAAAGAATTTGGCGGCCTCTGTACTTGCCGCCCGGGGCAAGGGGCACGGCTTGCCCCCCCCATAGATCCGGGGTGATGTCAACAACAAAGTAACAACACAAGACTTTGTTGTCATTCGCGGTTTGTATAGAAATGACAAAATGTTGTCATAGGCTTGCTATTTTTGCTATCGCCAAGATTGGGCGAATGCATGATAGTGTACTAACTTTTTCTAATTCTTATCGTACTATTTGTTTCGTAGGATTGTGGCGCTAGTTGCACTGTACCGCTATAATTTTTTTTTTTCAGACTGGGCTACCGACGCCGGGGAGGTGGATCTACACTATCGACTGACGCTAACCAAAGTGTCAGCCCGCCATAACGACAATTTCACATGCACCTCGCCAACCGGACACACTAATACTATCACTATTAAAGTTGTTAGTGAGTTGTATATTCATAGATCACTAGAATACTGTATGTTATATAAATATAGAACTCTCGAACTATAAATATAGAAATAATATAGAACTGTAGTATAGAACCAATAGCTGATTTACATGAAACTGTTGGCTTAGCATCGTAGAATTACGAAAGAATAGGAAACCGGTTACGTACCAGTAAAGCTTTAGATTCTGAAAGTTGAACAGGTTTAAATAGTTTAAAAAGTATGAGACCTACTCTTTAACCTTATGATGAAAATAAAATACGTATTCTGTGAAAATTTCAACTCTAGCTATTATAGTTTTTAAGATACAAGAGACAGATATTGAAGTCTGAGTAATAGACTCCAGTTTTACCCTTTGGATACGGAACCCTAAAAACTGATGAATTGTTCAGATAAACTGACAGATTTGACTGAAACACTTTCTCGGTCGCGGTGCTAAGCCTGTATGAGCTGTTTCATCACTAACTGAGAAGGTATAGACAAAATATCTGCCTGACAATTCTGTCTGAATTGAGTACCAGTACTAGAAAGTTTATTTCAGTACTAGATAGTTTGCCTTGTGCCCTGTGAGACACGTTGTGGATAACCTATCGGGTTATCAGTAAATGTTGAAGTAGATCTTGTGAATGACAATACCTTTTTAACGTTAGATCAGTCTCAGTTGCTCAGTTCCATTTCTACTGTAAATGTAGAATTTGCTTTTTTAGACCTTTGTCCGTCAATAACGATAAAATTTGTGAAAGGATTTTGATGATAATAATTAAACTTTGGTAATGTCAATAAGTCTTTGTTCCAAGGGAGCAATTATATCGGAATAATAGACTGACGATAAGCCTAGCCATGGTAAGGCGATTTGATATGCTGTATTTTGGCGCTGATGGCAGTGACGAGCGGGAAAGGAACTAATGAGTTTTACATAACACACACTCTTTTATACTTTA
>JAOTAV010047272.1:0-16854 GCA_026546445.1 Cyclargus thomasi
TTTTTACCCTATCACTATTTGAAACTAGGTTTCGGCTTAAATTATTATTATCTAATATATTTATAGACAATCCCACCGCGTAATGATCCGACGCATGCACCTCAAGGACGAACGATAGAGACCGGCGATCGTGTCGTCTCGCTCGCACCCACACGTGGTCGATGCACGATGTCTCGCTCCGGCCGTCGACGATCGCCGCGCGCGTTACTTCCGAACTCGGTATAGCGCACTGCAGTCCTAGTTCACACAGTGTGTCTTTATACTTTTTTGAAATCAGGTTTTCTGCTCCATTTAATATATTTATGTTAATGTCTCCAAGTAAGATTATATTTTCGGAATTGGGTATGCTTTTAATTAATGATTCTATTTCTTGTAAAAATGTAATTTTATTTTTCTGAGGCGGTCTGTATATGGCAATAATGTGTGTTCTACTTTTTTCTCCTATCAGTTGGCCATGTAATATTTCCGATGAAACCGTAATTCTTCCTTGCGTGTCGAAGGATAATTCGTTCTTTGCATATATTAGTATACCTCCTCCTCTCTTTTTTTCTCTGCTTAATATATAGCTATTGTAATCATTTATTTTGTAGTATGATAATTCTTCACTCTTAATATTTATTTCACTCAATATTAATATGTCAATTAAATACTTATTCTCTTCCAAAACTATCAATATTTCGTTAAAGTTTTTTCTAAGGGACCTTATATTCAAGTGCATTATATGTGTATGTCCGTATCTTCGGGTTAAATCTGTATTCAAATTTTTTATATCGGTATATCTATTGTATTCAAAGTCGCTAAATATTGTATCATCTTGTAAATTATCGAATTTTGTAGATAGAAAAATCACGTAGTGTGTACACGTCGCGCTATTTGCAAAATCTATTTTTGGGCCTCTTCAAGGTCATTAAGTACTTGTTCGTTTTTGATATTATAAATTCGTTTTTCTTCGTTGTTCTTTTTTATTAAAATATTGCCGTTTTGTACCCAAATGTATTGGAAACCTTTTGGTTTCATCATGCTTCTAGTCATCCACAGTAATTGTCTCTTAAACTTTGGTAGTGATTCATTTATGAATATTTGATTGTCGTTGCCGTTTTTATATACTAGGTTGTTTGTAATTGTTCTGCCTCCCGTCGAAAACGCTTTCTTCGCCGCCATCCACTTAATCCGATCATTTTTAGTACGTAACTTGACTTAATATGCCGCATATTTCAGTTTTTGCCCCGCCTAAAAAAATTGAAGATCCAGGGCTGACGCCTGTTACACACAAACATTTAGCTCTTTAAACTATTCATATAATATATTCTATCTGTATAGATAGAAGATATACAGACATATAATAAAACAAATTGGAGTGTCTCTACATTTAATATTTTTGGAAAATAATCAATGTGAGGGTGCTAAGGAACAGTAATCTCATAAACTACTGGACGGATTTGAATAAATCCTTTTCCGTTTAATAGCTATTAGGTCAAGGCAACATATATGATACTTTTTATCCGCGTCATATACAAATTTGCGAAACGAAGTTGCGGGTACCAACTAGTATAATAATATTAGTATAGACTGCAATATACTTTTCTGTCTGTCACATCTCTCGCTTACTTCTGTCCCAATCACCGTAAATAATTTAGTTAAAGACTTCGATCAAATATTATGAAAATTTACAGCCGTCTAAAAAGTGGCACCGGCAAAACCGCGCTTAATGCCTTGTTCCGCTCCTACTCGCTCCGAAACCGCGAGATTTAACTTTTGTACGATTGTGAGCTTTAACTCATTAAATTAAGTTTTATTTTTCAATACACTTGATATTGATTTAAGTTGTTTTGTGCCAGGTAGTCTTGGTGCTTATTATTTTATTCAATTTTGAATGGATCTTAGCAATATTTGATCGAAGGTTTAAAGTAATCCACGTCTCTCAGTAATCGCACTATTTCTCCCCCAGGGGTATGCCTCATCGAGCACGCTAGCGGCCGCACCACCGACAAAGTTACCAACCACAACAACGCGTACACAAGTTTCGGCCTTTTCCAGGTGAGGGTTACCGCCAAATATTTGTAGTTCCGGAAGTATTTAGTTATTCCTAAATATCTTTTTAATAAGAAACGTGCGTTTTCCGTATTAGGTTCCTCATTTTCCGTATTCGGACACCATAGAATATATTGAATGCGGAATTCTTTAGGTACGGTAAAAACTGAACGTGTGCGCTAACTACTTAATGTATGTATTTTATACTGATGTTTTCAATGTTTTCGGGTGTGACTATATCATTTCCGTATTCCGTATCAATTCTCGTATTTGAGAACATCCGTAGCCTAGTGGGTAAGACCTTTGGCTCGAAAGGGTGCAGGTTCAAATCCCGGTGCATCAATGAGGCATTTTCCGATCTCAAGTACATAATGCTATGCTTCGGCACGAAGCGGCCGGCTCGACCGGAGTGATACCACGGCCTTACAGAAAACTGGCTTTTGTGCTGTGTTTCCTTCAGTGGGTAAGTTTACCGGTGGCCTAACTTCCCTAATCCCCCTATACCTATTCCCATTCCCTAATAAAGGCCGGCAATTCCATCAGGTGACCCGTCTGCTCGCTTGCCCCCTGAAATATCATTAAAAAAATCAGGAAACCTAATACGGATTTCAAATTCGTTGGCACTCTAGAAAGGCCTAACTATATCAAAATTCTAGCCAATTAATATCATATATTGTTGATTATGTAAACTGCTGACAACTTCAGGATTTCGTTTCATGGGATATGATCTTTATATGTATGAAAGTTTTGTCCCAGTGTTATAATCGCAGTATAAAGATAATCTATCTCTAATATATAAAAAAAATTCTAATACATACTATTAGAGATGTTCAAAATATTCGCAGATGATTGGTTTACGTGATAGGGATTATGCGTGTAAAACAAAATTTATTGAATGTAAATTATTATGATAGTGAGCCTAAAGATATACAGAATCACAAAAAATCTGTTTGAATTCTGTTGAGAAATAAGTAAGATATTGGCGATGTAAGTTTTCTACCCATCTCTTTCTCTTAAAACGTAATTTAATATGAACTTTGTATGCAGCTTAAGGAATTTGACGTTACAATTAATATCGGATCTCTCCTTCTAACTGACTACTTTCAAGGCTTGTAACTTTGTTGTTTTCAATTTTATCAAAACCTGATTGGACTACATCGTTTTTCAATAACGTAAGATTTATTTAATTAAATAATAAAAACCATGCATATTCCCTATTGTTATTTCTTTTAACTATGTTATTAAGTGACTTTTGTCACCGTGGCTTTAGAGTATTGTAGCCAAAATGGCAAAAAACGAAACCCTTAGATTCGTAACGTGCGAATATCACCAGCCGACTTTCAAAACGAATAGGTTATTAGTCATCGTGACTATGGTGCGCGTATTGAGCACGGAATATTTCATGAACACGATGACAAAAACAGAAAATCGCGGTGACAAGAGTCACTAGTGCGCGCTAGCACTTTTCTACCTTACTTAATTCTAGCTTAGAAATTAAGCTAGATTTGTCGAACGAAGCCACAAATACTAGCTTGCTAGATAACACTAACTTGCTATCTAAGCTTGAAAGTTAGCCAAGTATATTCCGGGCAAGATACAGAAAAACTAATATTTCTGTTAACTCTTCCTCTACTAACCCGTCAATCGGAATATTTCAATTAATATAAATTATTTTCCAACGATTTAAAGAATTATTTTATTTTATTCCTTATCTAAACGCTAAGCAACATAAAAATATTTTTACAGAATCTAGATTTGCAAGTAAAAATGCGGGTTGAGAACCTCGACGCGCGTTTCGCCCCAACACAGTGTCCGTTAAGTCAAGGGACGTCGTTCGTAGCGTCCACATCCTGAGTATGCCCCTGTGTTGGGGCCAAACGCGCGTCGAGGTTCTCAACCCGCATTTTCACTTGCAAGTTGACGTTAATATTCTCGGAATATTGCTAAAAATTTTCATTTACTAAACTAGAATCTCGATTATTTCAATCGTGTCAAAAATAAAATTTTCCAACGAAAAAGGAAGGAAACTCGCGAAAACGAGGCCCCATATTCGTGTGTCGTGTAGCTGTGAGTTATTGTCATTATAACCGTGCTCAGTTAATGGAAAACATGTTTGCCCTGTCTATTTTCAGCATTTAATATCACTTTTGGTCCATAATTTCTAATTTCCTTTAATGTTTCGTGTAAATCATGGAAGACATTTGAAATTGGGTTTATGGAGTGTGAAATGACAGTGATTTTGTTAGCGAAATAGAATTCAATTTTGTTGCCAAAAAAAAAACATATCTACTAAAACGTTTGAGGCCTCTATCTACAGTTTGTTTTCTTTTGTACCTTTGTTCAGTTTTCTTTTCAGTAAAGCCTCTTTTATATATCAGATAAAATCAGTAAATTATGTAACTAAACGTTTGTGTCGCCAGTATGGATCTGTTCATTATCAGTAAGAGTGACTAGATTATTCTAGTCTAAGGGGTTGTTTCACTACTTTCTGACTAGTGTCGGATATACTGACAGATTCTCCATATCTATTCCATGCGTCAGATAAACTGTTGATAGCCTATACAGTGATTTAAGAAAATGGTGCATCAGGTCTTTATATTTAATTTTTTAACTGTGTCTAAGCTAGTAAAAGTAAAATACCTACCAATAAAGGTCCCCTTTATTGGTAGGTATTTTAACTTAACTGTTTTAGGTACTTACCAGTATTTTCATATTGTTTGTTCGTTAGATGATAATCAAACACTTCAGAGGCATCATGACGAACTGCGCGTGTGGTCATTGTTTCATCCTCCGCTTTATCTGTTGATTTTACTACTATACTGACCGGTGTTAATATATCTGGGAGGTCAAATCGAGTAGGTTCTTCTCTACCATTTTCTGCAGATTCTTCTTCAACAGATTCATTATCATCTGGATTAGCTCCACTCTTATCGAAGTAGCGCCATCTATTTCTATTTAAACGTTGACGCGTCCCTAAGCTTGATGGACGTTGGTCTCTTATAGAATTCTGCTGATAGGTCTTTGCATTACTCAAAGCGTTGGCTTGAGCAGAGGCTTGTAAATCGCCATATGCATTTGCCTGTGCATGAGATAAGGAATTAGCATGTGCATTGCTGTGTGAGAAGGATTGGGCTTTCGCCGAGGAGCTGGCATGTACATTAGCTAGAGAATCAGTCAGTTGATCAACTACTGCAATATTAGCATGTGCCTTAGCCATGGCATTGCTTAGTGCTTCAGACTGTGAATGGGAGTCTGAATGAGCTTGAGAATATATATCGTTTTGTGGATGATAGTAGGGATATGCTAATCCATAATCATGTGTAGCTTGCGCTATTGCTTTAGCGTTTACCTCTGTATTGGATTGAGGATATCCTGGTAACAAAAGATTCTGTGGATGAAGAGGTGGGTATGCTAAAGCATGATTTTGTTTTGCTCTTGCATTCGCTAAAGCATTTACTTCTGCATTAGTTTGGACATATCCTGGTAATAATACATCGGTTTGAGGAAAACGATGAGGATATGCTAAGCCACGATTAACATTCGCTAAAGTATTCGCTAATGCATCATCTTCTACGAAAAGTTCTCCATTATACGGCATATTCACATTACTATGCGTGTGCGCTTGGGCATTAGATTGAGCACCACTTGCTTGAGCGCTAGCGTCGATCACTGCTTGAGTATCCCATTGGCCAACTTCTTCAACAGTTTCAGCAGTTGCGTGGGCACTGTTATGGTCGAGATTGTACCTACCTAATTCTTGGTTATTAATCACATTACCGTAATTATTATAAAACCCATACGGTATGGAATGTTGCCCATTATTCGGGCCTAGATAGTCAGAAGCATAGTTGTTATTCGGTAGGTAATAATATGCATTCATCCTTGGATTGGTAGGTACGTTTGCTTCTGCGTTTGATATTGCATTAATATGTAACTGATTTGCACCGTTCAGAGCTGGAGATTGGAGGTGACTATATGGGTTCCACCCATGCAAGCTACCATAATCCAAATTAGGTTTTCCAACATTTATGTAAGCATTACTTCCACCTATATAATGGTCATTTGGTTCAACATGACCATGATGGCCTTCACTACTTTCTGCTGCAGCTTGAGCCACTGCATGTGGTTGTTCGTAGTTATTTAGTCTTAAATAAGACGGATACAATCCATCAGATGGATGAACGTAGTTTAATTGATGGTACAAATCGTTGCTTGGGGTGATTTGTGGTTTTGGTTGGATATTGACCATTCCGGGATAAGTTTGCAACCAGTAAGGGTACAGACTAGTTTCATAGCTCTGTGACGGCAGTAGATAGGAAGAACCTGGCAGGTTTGAAGGGATCGGAGTATTTATTGGTCGCTGCCAAAAACTCACAGCGTTGGACGGAGCAGTACTGTAAGATGGTGGTATAACTTTATTTTCTCCCCTTGATGCGGAACCTGAAACAATGAATGAAACATAAAAATGAAGTTACTTTTACTATTTTAAATAAAACTGTAGCAAACAAAATTATGAAAGCGTCATCGTAACAAAATTAAGATGCCCTCTTAAAATAATGTTTGAATATTTAATGCTCAATTATGGTGCTCGATTGCCACGCTGTACTTAATCGAAATTCGTGCCCGGGATTTATGTACTTAATTGTAATAAATAATGTACAAGTAATCACCCGCATTCAATGGGAGCTTAACACATTTCGCAATGACGTATCTGTAAATTGGTTCGCAAACGCAGATGCTACCCTCCACTCTGAAGTACTGGCTGGGAACTCGGTAGCGGCATCTCGGCTCTGTCAACAGACTCTGAATGTTTAATAGACTGCTCGACGAAGAACATTTCTTTGCAATTTCCTGATCAAATTGGGAATCCAAACAGAAATCGTTTTGCAAAAAAAAGTATTATCTTTAATGCTGACCAGTATTCAATTGAATTAGTCGCAAAGTCAGCAATTTTGAAATAAAACACTCACAGAAGTGTAATAAAAAGCGAAGATAAAAATTTAAATGTCGCAAAGAAACTTAATATTACGAATGCAATAATTCTTTTACTCACCGATGTAGACCACGTCTCCGCTCGGAGAAACTAAAACAAAAGAGTCATCAAAAAACAGAACAAGAGTGATAAAATATAATTTATACCTCCTTACCGGGCGCGAGTGGGGTGACGGCACCTGAAACAAGAACGGGGAGGTTATTTTGGCCCCGAGCGTCGATAAATTGAGAAACCAATACACTTAGCTCGCGGTCAATCATCGGGCGTTTGTTACGATGATTGGACATCGAGTGGGGCTATTATTTGCGATATGAGCCCGGACATTCCCCCGTTATAGGGCGATGGTCGATACGGTCGCCTTTAACGCCACCTGCGCTGCGCTTTTTGCACCCGTTCGTCAAATTTGACGGCGGGGTGAGCCGTTAAATTTTATTCGTTTTGTTTTTAAACACCCGCTCCGATAAGCTGTTTATTTTTCTGGATGATCTGCGAATTTTCACGCTTTATTTGTGCTTCCGAATTGTGTTTGTTATTTACTGGTTGATATTACGAATGCCGATAGGGATTTTCGCAACGATCAAATTAGTTTCGTACGGCTTGAAGACCGAGAAACCTTTGAAATGTAAGAAAATAATAAATTGATTGTTAGTAGGACCAGCAGACAGAGTTTGCGATTTATTTAAATATAAATATTCATATGATATACGACCTTAAATTATGCATACAAATAGTTATTGAAACTCTTAAGTTCTTTGTAACTCATCTCGCAGGAAACCGTTATTAAAAAACACAACGGGACACAAAATTACTGCAGTATAAAGAGGTTTTCGCATTTAAACATCAGTGAAGACTTACATTCAGGCTTATGGGCACGTTTGCACACAGGCACCACCAGGTTTCCATACAATTCACATTTGCAGGTCTTGCAGGCGTCGTTCGGATTTACAAACTCAACCTCTAGGCTTCGCTGCTCGCATATTTTGTCTGAAATTAGGTCAGGCTATTGAGCTTATTCAAATCGATACCCTTATCGAAATATCGGAATGAGTGAGAGGATTGTGGATTTCAAAGCATTTTATCAGAAAGATCCTGATATGAATGTTAATTATGATTGGCAAAGACCAAAGAGAAACTTTATACTATTTGGTATTACCGTGAAATTAACAAATGCAATGTACAAACATTTTTCCCTTTGAAATGAAAGCAGGAATCATGGAATTTTCATCAGCTCGTTGGCTATGTACAGTCACCAAAAACAATAAATGATTATAAGTAAAGTAGGATATTTAATTCGAGCTTTTGAATTTATTTGTGTATTATAAATTAGCATTATAATTATGACGTTACAATATATATCAAGATAATATTATTATTTCGAATTATGAATTCAAAATTGACAAATTCTTCAGTTAAAATTTCACTTCCTATTTTCGCCGGCTGTACATTTCCGCTTTTAATTAAAACCAATTTAACCAGTTTCGTTTACAATCCTGCATTTGTAAACTCAAAGGTTGTAAAACGATTCCAAAATTCATAACTCCATGGATTTAATAAAAGAATTTATAAATCCCCAAACAAAGCTACTTTGAAACTTTCGAAACTTGAATTATATTTGCAGCGAGGTTTTTGTTTGTTGTTCCGTGTTATCCTGCGGTTCGCATTTGCTTATTCAAAGCTGTGTTTGTAGTTGGAATTAGATGCAGATCTTTAGCATTACTGGCTGCAATGCCTCCATTCCTAACCCAATCGTTACTCCTTATAACCGTCTTTTATTTCGCTGCCTTCTCATTTTATCTTGAGATATTAACATTCTTAGCGGTGCTCTTAGTATCAATTACTTTGTTTAAATTTAAGAGAACCTTCCCCACTAAATCAGTTTTAATTGTCTTCAATAATCCTCGAATCTTCTTTATCTACCCTAATTCTTGTAGACTGCGTGTTGGAACGTCCGATAAAACTTTATTACTTGAAGGGGTTTAATCAATTAGGATTATTATAATCCCCGAAAGGGTTAAGTTTCGAGCTTCATTCAGAAGTTCTACTTACCTATGAATTTTATGTGGGCTGGCGCTGCAAAGTTATATAATATTTAGTATCTATTTCCCGAAACTTTGTTTGATGATTAAAATATGAAATTTTAGTGTCTCAATCAAGAAGTGTTTTAATACCTACTGGTAAAAAAAAACAACTTCATGGGGACACCATTAGTGTATTTGAGACATTATTGATATCAGACAACATTATTCTTGCGGTAGATTATTTGCTTTTTAACCGACTTCCAAAAACGAGGAGGTTATATGTTCGGTTGTGGATATTTTTTTGATCTTTATTAATTGTATTCTTGGTCTGTTACAGGTAAATACTTCATGCGCAACTGGCTATGGTCTACTGGCATACGTGTCAGTTAAAGCTGGTTGCGTATTTCTGTTTCCGGTGCCAAGGTACAAAAACTACTCTATTTAAAAATTTTTATTAAATGAATTAAGTATATATAATAGAGAGGATACAAAGTTACACAAATAGGATAATGATTTTCGGATAAAAATAAAATTGTAACTAACCGGAATTTGATGTTGGTGGTCCAGAAATACCTAAAGGTTGTACAACAGGACCTATAAATAAGAACGCGATTATTATACATTAAATATATTTAAAAATGGTATTCAAGTTCTAAAGTACAAGTTAAGTCACGCCAGTTTCTGAAAACTGGCATGTTACAGCGTTGTGCTGTGTTTCATTCAGTAAGTGAGTTTACCGGTGGCCCAACTTTCCTAATCCACCTATCCGTATTCCCATTCCCTATTCCCTCATAAAGGCTGGCAACACATGTGCGACCCTTTGGATGTCACGAGTGTCCGGCAATTGCTTTCCATCAGGTAACCCGTCTGCTCTTACTCCTCATATCTTGATTACCCGTCAAATCTTAATTACACATAGCTACGATTTATTACCGATCTTTTTTATCGTGTCTTTAAAGTTATATGAAAACAATGCAGATGAAACCACACGAAAAAGCCAGTAATCAATATTTATTGGATTAATATCGTTCGAAAAAAAAAATGTGTTGAAGCGAAAAATTTTTCGTTCAGCTTAAGCTGATGAATTTCAGAGTTGACATTTTAACCCTCAAATGTTTTTGATAGAATTATAGAATCAAACCAAATCAAAAAAATCTAGTAAGTGCATTCATCGCATATAGTATGTGTTTTTAAATAGCTTTTACTCGCGATTTTTTTCCGAAAACCTTGCTTACCACGAGAGCACGTAATCGGAATTTAAAGTATTCTTTAAATAATGCAAATCAGCTAAAATCACATCTGTTAACCTATTTCATTGGAACCTCTTCATTTTTTTTAACTTTCAATTTATATTTCAGCTACGTACCTTCTTAACGATATTTTGCCTTACGCTATATTTTCTGTAATAATTTCAATACCCACCACACGAATTTCATTCCATAATCACAATTTAATAACCCTTTCGATACAATCATTAAAATCATTGAAATTCCACGCAGTCCCGCATTCGCAGAGTGCGACATTTTGGCTGACAAATATTCCAATACGGGCTTAAATCGATTCGCGCTCATTATGCTAAGTGACTTTTTACCTGAAAATGATGGTTCGATGCCTGAAACAATAGAATATATTTAGATAATTTGTCGGAAAAGAAGGAATAGTATACTAACAATAAATTAGGAGAATCTGAATTAGACTTTATAAGTGTAAAATGCACATGTTACTTATTATACTACAATATCTAATGTGGCCTTGATGGACAAAAAAAAACAAAGTAGAGAATATAAATAAAAAAAATATATGTGCCAAAGTGGAAGGGCGAGGTTATATACATTGTACAGCCTCGATAATTTGTCTCGTTTTCTCGTGTACCAGTGCTACATATATATCTAATGTGAGTTGGTAGGAGTCAAGTACTACGCACGAGTCAGAAAATCAAGAAGCAAAGAGTTTGTAAAACTTTACGTTAGGGTGTACTGAAATTTTTTTTTCGAATTTTACTACGCAAGACTATTCTTGAAAGTTGCGTAATTAGTTGTAGATTACTGGAAAAATAAAAAAAAATATTAAAATATATCTTGAAGGCTTTTACCCCAGTTTTATTTACGAAAAAAATAACGTTAATAACTAACTAGTTTATGACGTTTGTTTTATTTTTATTAACGTTATTATTATGCTATTTTTAATATCATTAATAATAGAATTTGAAATAGCAATTTCGAGACATCGAAATGTGTTTTACAGTAGAATACTGGTTAGGTTAAATTCGCGTAATTAATACTCTGACTTTTATCAAATTTTATCAACTTCTATGTAAAAATAAAACGAGCTTTTCATCGCTCATTGTGACAAAAACCATTTTTGTTGCATTGCTAAAAATCGTTAAATTAGGCAATTTGAAAAAAAAACTTTAAGGACCACCAGAGACATCAAGATGAAACATATTATTATCATCATCTATGTGTCGAAACGCAAATTTTGGCACTTCTTGCGTGAATGTAGTTGAAAAAAATGTTTTTTTTCATAAAAGGACGGGACACCCTTTTTTACGTGATTCATACTATAACCAGTGCTGAATTTCAGCTGGTTTAAAAATGCCACAAAAGCAACTTACAACACAACTTGCTGGTGTAACAGTTGACTTCGACGTTAATGACATTTTCGGTGGTGACCTCTGTGCACACGCAGATCTGGCAGACGTCCCAAGGGTGCTGGAAGGGCGTGTTAGGCGGGTACGGGTGGCAGGACTCGTCTGTTGATGTCGGTGAGTAAAAGGAATTTGGAAATAAAAATACAAAAATAAATATCTTTGACTCACAGCAGTTAACGAGCTGATGATGACGAAGTCGTCATATTAGGTTCAAACAAGAAAATTAGATATCTTATCAGTCTACTCATTTAAGGCTATGGTAATACGTTCTGACACTCAAGCAGTAGATATACTTATAATAAAGGGGCTGTTTATATAGGGTCTTAAAAATACATGCGATAAATTGGATAAAAAGAAGCTCAATCAGACAATAAATCGAAAGACATTTCAGACAAATAAAATAAATGCCAATTTTTGAACTTAGAGTCAATTCAAAAGTAAAATAGGGATAATATATTTAAAGCTTATCAAAAATTGTTTAATGAATTTTATTATTAGAAATAATTCTCACGTGGTGGTAAGCCCGGCAGAGGACTTGGTACAGCAGGTGGCCACGGCACTGTAAAAAAGACAATTTAAAATTGTAAAAAAGATTGTAATGTTTTCAAAGGCGATCAGAAATTAGTAATATTATAAGCGGCGAATTAACTAATTCGGTTAATAGTATAAAATGCGCTGTAAGTATTCCCATTAACTTTTAAAGCCGGGCATAAAATAAATCAAGTATAAAAGAATCCTTTAAATGAACAGTTATAATATTAAAATTATTTATTTAAAGTCCATTAACCAAGTTCACTTCCAGTGACCCATTTAAGGCTTTTATTGCAGCTTCCATTAGTCTACGACGTCTTTTTAGTCATAAATATTAAATTTTTGTTAACTTGCCTGGTTCCGGTAAATCTTCCGGTGCATCTGGTCTCACTTTAGGCACGGGTACTGGTAATACTTCCGGGACCTCAATTTCTGGGATCTGCTCTGGTTCTGGTACCGGATATGTATCTGGTTCTTGATATTGTTCTAGTTCTGGATATGAATGTGGTAGTTTTTCTGGATATGGTTCTGGATTGGGCTCTGGAATTGGCTCTACCGTATGGATTACATGCGGAGCTTGTTGGGGGTATACGCTTGGTATGTTATTAGGTATAAATTCTGCATATTCAGGTATGGGTTCTGGCTTCGCTGGTTCAGGATTTACGGATTCTGGATACGGAACTATTTCGGGATATGGTTCTGGGATAGGTTCTGCTGGGTGAGGAACAAGTTCAGGCTGTTCTGGTGGAAAAGGCTGTGGTTCTGGTATTGGTAGTGATAAAGGTTCTTGAGGGTGAATAACTTCTGGTACGATAAATGGTCTTACTTCTGAAATAGAAAAATTTTGTGTATCATGTCTTATTTCCACTTATTGATTTTTATGTCATATTCTGCACGTCCCGGAGGCCGATCTACGATTCTCACGTTGGAAAAGTTTTATTTCTAAATGCGGTACGAACAATGCAGGCTAATCACCTGATTGTTTGGCAAGTAAAATGATCCATGCGTCGGATGGACATTTAAAAATCTGATTTCTCTTCAGTCATGTCGGTCATCCATCCCACTGGGTTATGAGAGTGAAAAGAGGGAGAGCTCAGGGGACCTAAAAATGTCGTAATATCAACATTGCAAAGGAATTGCTCTGCAATTCGCTATGGTACATTTTGTTTAAAAATCGAATAGTTTTGATAAAATAGTTAGTTGAACATCAATTTAAATTAATTGCGAAATCACTTTTTGCAAAATTAGTAGTTATTTGCAAGAAAAATTACAAAATGAATTGCTCTTAGCAATATTGCTTTTTTAGGGTGGCTGTACTACGTTTATGGGTTTATTAAATTGCTCCTCCTTAACAGGCCTGGTTTTCATTGAAATCGACCACTGTCAGTGAAACTGGTGTTGGGGTTATTTTTATTATCTGCACTTTTCTCCTAGTTTGTCTTTTTATTAACATTAGAACTTACCGCATGCGGGATCGGGTTGGCATGTGACCTTGTATTGAGAATGTTGGATAGTGCAGATACAAATGCTACAAGCGTCCTCAGGGTCTTGGAAGGGCACATCGAGGGGGTACTCCTGGCATATTCCATCTAGAATAAGGACAAATATATATCTTGAAGTAAAGTTTAATGCTACTGTTTTATTATTTCACACCTTATTTTATAAAAATACCGGTCGAATGCGAGTTTGTTGCTTGTTTGTTGCATCAAAGCTGCTCTTTTAAATACAGTTTATTTATTTTGTTTTTAGTAATTACTATTTAGCGGCAACAAAAAGGCATTACATCTTACATCTGTGAAAATTTCAACTCTCTAGCTATTACCGTTCTAAAGATGCAGCCTGGAGACGAACAGTCGGACCAATATCGAAATTTTTTTATGACATTTAGGGGCATTTGAGTTACCCGATGGAAAACAACTGACATCGCCCATGGACATTCGCAACATCTAAAGAGTCGCATGTGTGTCGTCGGCCTTTCTGAGGGAGTAGGAAATGGGAATAGGGATAAGGGATTAGGGAAGTTGTGCCACCAGTAAACTCACTCACTAAACGAAACACCGCACAACGCCATTTTACGACAGGTTTCTTTGAGGCCGTCGTATCACTGCTGTCGAGCCGAAGCATGGCTCTCCCACAGCTAAAAGTCTTACTAATAGGGTCCCGTTTTTACCCTTTTGGGTACGGGATCCTTATAAGTAGCACAAACAACAATCATGTTGATTATTTCGAGACCAAAATGGAATCTATTCTTGGATGTAAGTGCATTAGCTTTTTGCTGGCGACCTGGCCAGTTTGTGGGCGATAATGTTCGTCGTTAAGGAGCTTAAGCGCTACGTTTGTACCGCAGCTCCGTTTTAATTGCCTGGACTTGGCCGACCCTTTGCAAATGGGCAGAGAAGGGTGCATTGCTCACGTTTTACTTTCATAAAATAAAGAAAAAAGAGATCATTTAATAAGGACTATTGTCAAATTTAATAGGAATTTAATATTTTTTTTAATAATTTTGATGGATGGATTTGCTTAACAATATTATATTATGTAAATAAAGTACTATCAGAAATATTGTTTTAAGATGACCAAAACTACTTCATTTGGCAGTTTGAGTATCACCTTAGTCTTTTAGCGCCGCTGCTTTTACGGATGATCATTGACGTGAGAGAGCTATGCTTCGGCACAAATGGACCAGCTCGACCGGAGTGATACCACGACCTGTTTCGTCGAGTGAGTGAGTTTACGGGTGGCCCAACTTCCCTAATTCCATTCCCTATTCCCTCATTAAAGTCGGCAACGCGCTTGCGACGGCAGTTGCTTTTCATCAGGTAACCCATCAGATCGCTTGCCCCCTGAATATCATAAAAAGTCATACAAAAAGCAATATTACCTGCGGGCTCGTGAAGCTGTGGAACTATTTCGGGTTCAGCTGTAAAGTAAAATTTTGCACAAAGTGAATATTTGCCATCGCTCCGGTCTGTTTCTGTTTGGATTTTATTTCTATAAACTCACGGCTGACCAATATTGAGTTTTACAGATGGATGTGAAATGTTTGCTTGGATTTTAGGTGTTTAGAATTTTGTAGCTGTTAATATTTTTTGACGACCTCTGTAGCTCTGTGGGCAACATATAGGATACTTTTTGTCCCGGGAAAATGTACTGTTCCCGCGCTATATACAAATTTTTGCGCAACGAAGCTGCGGGTACCAACTAGTTATAATATAAATAAGAACTAATCAACCATGATATGAAAAGAATCGCTCATGTTATGTACAGCTGAACCGAACTCGTAATTTTTCTTCTACAATACGTGGAAAATACTCTTAAATTTGCAAATTTATTAACTAGCGGATATATTAATAAATAATATTATTGCTAAATTTAAAAAAAAACTTACGAATGGGAATCGGTTGGGGTTGCGTTTCAGGCCGCGGTTTCGGTTCCGGCTGCGGTTGCGGTAACGGTTCCGGTTCCGGCTGCGGTTGCGGTAACGGTTCCGGTTCCGACTGCGGTTGCGGTAACGGTTCCGGATGAACCACTATAATGAACATTCAAGTATATTAAAACTATATATTGCCATATAAATAGTATGCCCATCGCACATTTTACATCGAAGTAAAACATCACAAGTGTCTCCATAATTTTTATCGAAATCGGTTTAGCGATTTATACATAAAGACTGATAGAAAAAAACAGACGGACAAAACCATTTCCACATTCGTTACATTAGCATTCCATAACACTGCATACATTACAGCGAATTCCGAAAGAAACCACCCAACCCTTAAAATCTCGATTTGAATAATTGATGTAAGTAATGAAACGTGAAAAGTATGAATAAAGGATCTCGTATACGGAATCCTTGTTTTGGGGATCCATTTACCGCGGGATAAATCGTGCGCATTAATCTCGCTCAACCATTATTGGTTGAGTCGATGGAATATGTAAAGCGTTAGATGTTTCCGACCAATTTGATGCGAAATATAGTTGTGATATTCCAGCGACAAGATGAAATGGTTTCGATATAAAAGAGATATAGAAAACGTTGCGTATATAGAATAAATGTTAAATCTTTTATATTCGGATAAGAAAATTTAACAACTTAGTTTTGAGAGCTTTAGAAAAAAGTAAGACTTTTTTAAAAAATAAATTAAAAATCATTTATTTTTGAGTAAATTTGAAAGAAATGTTTTCAGAATACCTACATGTTAACCTACCACCGACTCGGGAACTAGCCGTGCGGGAAGATTATAATATTTCGAGGGCAAGCGAGCAGACAGACGGATTGCCCGATGAAAAGCAACTGCCGTCGCCCATGGACACTCGTGACATCCGAAGAGTCGCAAGTGCGTTGCTGGTTTTTATGAGGGAATAGGGTATGGGAATAGGGATAGGGGATTAAGGGAAGTTGGGCCACCGGTAAACTCACTTAAACACTCAATCACTCCGGTCGAGCCGGCCCATTCGTGCCGAAGAATGGCTCTCCCACGCAGAATGATATTCTATTTTCCTAGCAATTGATAATGGCCCGGACTTGCAAAAAAGATTAAATAGGATGTAATTTTGCCGTGGGAGAGCCATGCTTCGACACGAATGGGCCGGCTCGACCGGAGTGATACCACGGCCTCACAGAAAACTGG
>JAOTAV010047283.1:0-16854 GCA_026546445.1 Cyclargus thomasi
CTATACTCGATGGACACCATTTACAACATTAATATCTAAGATGCAACCTCAATTCAATCTTACGCCATGAACTGAGGTTGCAATTTGGAGTGCATCAAGGTCGTGTTTGACATCAACGTTTGTCAAACACGACCATTTACAACATTATTATCTAAAATGCACCTTCAGTTCATGGCGTAAGATTGAAAATGCATTGCATCATCTTTTTTGCGTGATGTTTGTTCACGCCGTGGAGAACGCCCTTTAGCCCCAAAAAAGATATCTTACTAAACAATGAGCACCCCGATCCCGCATCGCGCTATCAATACATACATCGGTACATAGCTTAAAACAACTACCTGGGCTTCGGCGTGACCGAGAGCACAACACCTCGCCCGGTCTGAAGATCTTCCTTTGGAGCTACTTCTCATATCACCACACACTGTTATGCCCCACGCCCTACACATTTTCGTATGAACCAGCAGGCTTTAGCATGGCGATCGAGAAATACGATAGAATAGACAAAAAGACAGATATTTTGGATAACCTAACAGATTTCCTTTGTGCATCCGCCACTTTGTCTATCTTGCTGTAGAAAACACTCTCTCGGTGGCCATGCTAGCTTGCTGTTCAGCTTTTAGTCGTGATCATATCATATTAGCAAACAAACACATTCTTATAATTATATATTAGTATGGGTTTAAGATAATTTGACCCAAGGCGAACAAGGGATAAGATCGAAAGGGCAGTAAAAACCCACGCATTACAACTCCATTCATAAAAGGAAAAACCTAAATACTTTAATGCGTTCTAAAAGTTATTTTTATTCAGATTTATACACAAACATCAGGATTAGGTAAATTTTTCGGAGGTGTAGGTACCTAATTTTTTTTCTTATTATATTTATTGCCTATTTTTATTTTTTACAACTAACGCTAAGTGTCTCCTTGCTAGCGTCCTTCATCTCTTACGAGTAACGACTGTATGTTTATGGCAAAACATACAGACATAATGTCATCGCATTTGAGATTCTCAACCCGCATTTTTACTTGCAGGTTGAGGTTAATTTTGCGGAATACTGCTAAAAATCTTAATTTACTAAACTTGAAGCTATACATTTCCGCAAAGTAACGCCTGATTCTATTAACTCATCGCATTTCATAGACCCTATAGAATAAGATATAAGGTGACATATAAAAGTTTGTATAAAGATAAATTACTATTGTAATATTGCAACATATTGCTAGCTAGTATATCTATACATATACTAAAACAGTAAAATTGGCGTGTCTGTACAATTAATATTTATAAAAACTAATTAATGTGCCCCCACATGCTAAGAAATAATAATAGAACACTAATTGACAAAAAAAGTTGTCTGTTTGTCTGTGCTAATTTCCGGAACTGCTGAACGGATTCGAATAAATATTTTTTTATTTACTAGCTATTAAGTCTAGGCAACACATAGGACATTTTTTATCCCGGGAAAATGTACGGCACCCGTGATATACAAATGTTCCCGCAAAAAATAAGTTCAAATAAGCGGGCATCAACTAGTTTAAAATAAGTACTGCTCTATATCCACATTTTTCTATTCAGGTATCGAAGGTGAAAAAGGCGAAATGGGTTCTAAAGGGGAAAGAGGTCTGCCCGGAGAGCCCGGCCCGCCGGGGATTGAAGGTCCTGAGGGTCAAAAGGTATTTTTTGCTTCTTATGATCCTGAGGGTCAAAAGGTATTTTTTGCTTCTTATGATATTTAGGGGCCGAACGATGTGACGGGCCATTTGTGCCGAAGCATGGCTCTCTCACATTTATTATTCTTGAAGGCTGCAATCACTTTCAGGGAATCAAATTATCATGTCCCCTGTGTTACTTTTTAACTTTATCTACTTTTACATCATAAGTAAAGACGGGGCCGCACTAAAGAATACAAGGCTGTAAAACAAGTAGTTTTTTTACTATGTAATTCCAAAAAAAATTATAATAGCTTTAGTTTTTTCAGCTATGATTTAATTTTATAAACCTCTAGTAACGACGACACTCGGCTTAGAAATATAAATGTAGGAAAGAAAAACTTTTTTTTTTAATTTTTAGGGAATAGAAGGTCCACGAGGTGAGACGGGATCCATAGGGCCATCTGGTGAGAAGGGCGCCACAGGGCCACAAGGGCCTCAAGGCTACCCGGGCAGCCAAGGGGAGAAGGGCGATAAGGGCGCCTACGGAAGACGTGGAAGGAGGGGAATGAAGGGAGTTGCAGTAAGTATTACTTTCCATTTGCTTAAGTCAATGTAGGTGCACATAGCGCGCACGGTAGCAAAGAAAGGCGGCTATTTAACATCTCAAACCACTAGCTTTTGTCCGGCTTATTTTGACATTCACCCAGAAAAAAAACTGGTTTTGGTGTTGCTGACCTGATTCACTGAAATAAGGCCTTCTACGTATGTAACATTATAGTTTCAAAGTGTGCATTGTGCAGTACCAAGATAATTTATGATTCCTGTAGGCTTAGCATTACTATTGTAGAAATACGAAATAATAAAAAAGCTCTTAATTTTTAGGGATAAACTGACAGATTCCCTTTTCCAATTTGGAACTTTCTCTGTCCTGCTGTGAAAAGAATCTATCCATGCTAAGCGTGCTTTCATCAAAATTCGTTTAGTAGTTTCGGCGTTAATCACCGACATATATGTAAAAGAAACGTTTTACATTTATAACGTTAATGTAATTAACATTTTACAGGGACCTATCGGTAATCCTGGAGATCGAGGTGAATCTGGTCCAAGAGTAAGTATTTTTAAGTTAGTGGTGTAATATAATTATTATTAATATAAGGGACAGACCCTTACATGGGTTTATTTCATCGCTTATATGGGTTTTACCACAACTTTGAGCGCACAGAAGAAGAAGAGCCCCAAGGGCATCTTGGGGCTCTTCTTCTTCTGTTAAGCTACCCACAACTTCTCTGACAGATTCTACGTACAATATCCGTCAAATAAAGTTGTGGATAGATCCGTCAAATAAAGATGTCTGTGAGCGGTGAAACAGGCCCTAAATATCATATTATAAACCAACTATTACTGTTAGTACCACGGCATTATGTCTTATGTGTCCTAACTAACCCAGGGTTATCGCGGACCACGTGGTCGTCGGGGCTCCGACGGCCCCCCGGGTCCAAAAGGGGACACCGGTCAGCCAGGACCGCCCGGTTCGACAGGGGAACGTGGCCCCCAGGGGCTGGAGGGACCGCGGGGCTTCCCCGGGAGTACCGGCCCGCCTGGCGCTGATGGCAAGGCTGGCCTGCCAGGACCACCGGGTGAAAGAGGGCCTACGGTACGTATTTATTTGAAGTCTTATTTTCGTTTATAAAAACGGGCGTTTGGCCTACCACACACATTTCTACCACTGCACTTCGCTTGTAAAAGGCAGAATTAAGTTTTTTTGCAAAGTAATTTTACTGGTTTACGTATTTGAAAGCACATTTACATTACTAATCACAAAAACCACAATTAGTTAAAAAGCCATCTGGTATATAGATGAAAAGTTCAGAAATGTATTTTAGTTCTTACTACAAATATGGTTTATATTATTCGTTTCAAGTACATCAAAATATTATATTCCATAACCATGTGTATGAGATATAAAGCACATCCAACAGTTAATGCAGGTAAAGGCCAAAGCGATTATAGATTTTTATTGTATGCATCAAAGCATCAAGCACGTCTGTAAGGTGTAAAAGATTATATCAAATTGCATTAAATTCACATTATATATTTTGAAGCCGTTCGACTGAATACATAAAGGCTTCTGATTACTAACATTGACAAAAATTAACATAAAATTGAGGAGGAATAATATTAAGCTCAAATCTTTGTTAAATAAAAGACAAGCAACCATTTAATCCCTTCTAGTGTGACCACGACATCTTTATTTGCTTTCAGGGTGAAACTGGAGCACCGGGCCTTTCAGGACCACCAGGGCCTGCTGGTCCTCAGGGATCTAACGGAGAACCGGGGCCTGCTGGTCCCCAAGGACCTTCGGGTATTCCGGGAACACCGGGTGAAAGTGGGGCCCCCGGGGAGGTGGGCAAAGCGGGACCACCTGGGCTACCGGGGCCAGACGGAAAAGTTGGACCGGTTGGCTCACCCGGTCCTCAGGGAAATAATGGAGAAGCTGGGTTACCCGGTGTACCGGTAAGTGCAATATATTTTCTATCCACATGACTAGATCACACATTGTTAAGAAAAAAACTTGGAACGAATAAGCTTTAAAAGTTGAAACTACTAAGCCAATTGTAATAAAAGGCACAGATTATATTCTACGTTTTAATGTCAGGTCTAATGATTTCGAGGAGAGACAACATGGAATATTTTGTATCATCGGTTTTACGCTTTAAGGGCACTCCTGGGCAAAAAGGTGACATGGGTCCTACAGGGCCGGCCGGAGTAAGAGGAGATAAGGGAGAACAGGGTGAGCCTGGAAGAGAAGGACCACAGGGACCGATAGGACGGGACGGTCCAAGGGGCTCACCGGGACCAGGGGGCCAAAAGGGAGAAATCGGAGAGCCGGGACCTATTGGTAAATTAACAAATTCTTACTCGAAACAAATGTCCTAACTGTAAAATCATAAAATGTTTCGTTTCTGCCATTACTTATTTATCTAAAAAACCCTAAGCTGCAGTTATGTAGGTATTATCAGGGAACTTGATTAAGATCTAGATGCGGTCGCCTTATGTCAAACACTGACGATAGACAAGTCATTTGGTCGGAGATTGACATATTCCGACTTACTTAGATCCGCAAAATGGCTGTGAATCGATTTCCCATATAGAGCTAAAATCTTACATAGTAAACACAAATATAACGAGTAATCTCACAAGAGACACGGTCAGTGTTTTGCTTTTATATTTTTGAAACGAACTTAACATATTCTCAAAAAAAATCATACCCCTTCTAGTTCAGTAAACGTACTTAATGACAACCTCCTGTTTCTTAGGTCCGGTTGGTCGTGATGGTCTCCCAGGTCCACGAGGCTTGACCGGGGCTCCAGGGCCGGTCGGTCCGCCAGGAGAAGATGGCGATAAAGGGGACGCGGGGCCGCCTGGGGAAAAGGGGTTCAAGGGATCGATGGGTGAACCGGTAAGTCATTAATAATATAGGAGGTATGTAATATGGGTCGCATAATGTCAGCAGTATATTAATGAGACATACATTCTCAAGATGTATGTCTCATTAATATGCTGTCCCTTTCAGGAATTTGAATAAACCGAGAGAAATAGCTCCAGATCGTATTTCAATTTGTTTTTTTTTTACATTAAAGGTGGCTTATGTGCGAGTATTCTCGATATGTTTGATAAAATCGTTGAACAATTTAAAAAAAATATATTGGAAAGAAAGTGGGGAAAAAGGAATGTATACAAATATTATTTTTCTGTTAATTTTCTCTGTTAATTAACACATGAATTATTTAAAGTACCTTTTAATTAATTCATGAGTTTAAGTATTAAATTTTTCTTTCAAGGGACCAACCGGTGCACCGGGTATTCAAGGGCTTAGAGGCGAGCCTGGTCCAGTAGGGCTCCCAGGTGACAAGGGTCCCCAGGGCGACCCAGGTCCCCCAGGGACACCCGGTAGTGATGGAGTGAGGGGACTTCCGGGACCTATTGGCAAAACTGGCCCTGATGGTTCTAAGGGTGAACAAGGTGGCAAGGGCGATCGGGGAGATGTAGGACCTAAAGGTAAATAAATAATTAAATAAATTTTGATTTAATATATTTTGTTACAAATACCTTTATCTAAGGGTTAGAGTACACAGCGATATTTTGAACCGATGCAGTCAATCCTTCATTTGCATCGCCGCTAAAAAAAGTCGCCATGTGTTAGGACCTTAATTAAAATTATTTCCTGTCTTGTTTAGTTAATTCCTAAATGTAGATTTCCAAGTCCAACTCGACTTTAAATCACAGTTTAGTATATATACTTTATTCTGTGATCACAGATTATAATTATTATGTATTAATATGATGCTGGTGATTTGTAGGACCGCCTGGCCCCGTGGGGTTAACAGGGCCTCCAGGAATTCGTGGGGTCAAAGGGAACCAGGGAGAACCGGGACCGCGGGGACCACAAGGTGATGCTGGTGCCATTGGTAATCCTGGGGCTCCTGGACCCATCGGACCGCAAGGACCAGAGGGGAAAATGGTAATTTGTTTTTTTTTCTTGTGAATAAATCTAATAATATGTCATGCACGCTTATGTATGGAAAAAAACATATAAAATGTTTTTTGTATCAGGGGCCACGCGGCTTAACTGGACCTAAAGGCGACGATGGTAGTCCGGGGCAGCAAGGGGAGCCCGGTATTATTGGACCTAAAGGACCTGAGGGACCAAAAGGTGACCCGGGGCCGGCCGGTTTTCCCGGAGACAGAGGTGAATCTGGCCCTCAGGGTATCAAGGGAGAGCCAGGGCTAGATGGACCTGAAGGCAGTGTGGGACCTCCTGGACCACCAGGACCGGCGGGGCCCATCGGCAAACCTGGAGAAACTGGGTTACCTGGTACTCCGGTACGTACATATTATATTTTAATACTAGTTTGGTAACGCTGAAACTATTTGCCTATTATAGAGAAATTTGGCATACCTGCTGGCAGTGTTAGTATAAGCTGACTTAAATAGAGTTTTTTGAGAAATGTTAAGGCTAAAGCTGAAAACAGACTGATCGGACGCGGCCGTCAGCATATACAAAATGTCTGTGACTTACGCCTTGTAGTTTACACACTCCAAAATACAATTATTATCTAGATCGCGGCTGTCAGTCGCGTCCGTAAGTCGCATCCGATCAGTATGTTTTCCGCTTTAGAATAGACGTCAGGCAATATCAAGAAGTCACCTGATTTAATACTTAGAGTGTCCGTAGCCTAGTGGGTAGACCTTTAGTTAGACCTTGAGGGGATGCTGGATGAAACCCCGCTGGAGGCGTGTACCAATAAGACATTTTCCGATCTCAAGTACATAATACGAATACTCATTGCCGTGGGAGAGTTTGGTACGAATAGGCAGGCTCGACCGGAGTGATACCACGGCCTCACAGGAGACTGGTATGAAACGGCGTTGTGCTGTGTATCGTTCAGTGAGTGAGTTTACCAGTGGCCCAACTTCCCCAATCCCCCTATCCCTAATGCGCGGCAATGCACTTACGACTTTTTGAATGTCACGAATGTCAATCGGCAGTTGCTTTCCATAAGGTAACCCATCTGTTCGCTTGCCCTCTAAATATCATAAAAAAACGTTAAAGAAGTCTAAGACTGTCCTAAATACGATTGTTTAGTTTGAAAGCTCTAAATACAATTTAAGTACACAATTTTAATGTTACAATTTACAAATAAGAATTTATTTGAATGTCATAAGGTAAATTTTTATTCTAGACGAGTTTCATTTTAAATTACAACCGCAGCTAACAAAACAACCCGCCCGACATACAATGTATACTCCATATTCATTGGAACATAATACACATACGTCTTTGCACAAAAGCAAATCTCATTTATAAAAATGAATGTTTGCTCCGTATGTTTACGCTTGGTTTATTTGATCGAGTTGAAACTTGACACGGTCTTGGTTGTGTCAATAGAATATAAAGGGAAAAGAAAATTGGGAAATGCTATATGGTTTCTAAAATTCCGCCTAATAACGTTGAATTATTATAAACTAGATGGCGCTCGCACTTTCTTTGCGCTTATTTATCCAGGATACTTGTATCCTTAGAGAAACTATTCTTAGAGGTTCTGTGTCGTTGGTCTTCTAGTCTCTTGGTCTACGGTGCATCAAAATCATTGCAGTCGATGAGTAAACTGATAGACAGTCGGACAAAAAACCCATTCGCATTTATATTTTTTTTAATTTGTTAATTCTACCCTCCTTACGTAATACCTTACTTGTAATTTGCAATTTTTTTGTTTCTTGCTCTTTTTTAATATTTTGTTTTTTACAAAAACATATGATTTTTTTATTTCATTTTTATTTACTTAACTTTTTTTGTATTTAACTTTTTAATTTTAATATTTTATATAAGAAGGCTTATATGAAATTGAAATACATTTTAGGGTACGGAAGGAGCAGCTGGAAGCCAAGGTAGCCCCGGATCGCCAGGGGAAAAAGGTGATACGGGGCCCAAGGGTGTCCCAGGAGAACCGGGCCAAGTGGGACCCGCGGGGCCTCCCGGGCCGGAGGGGCAACGCGGGGTACGGGGCATTCCGGGACCTACGGTAAACCTTTGTTTAGTTACATACATAAATTTCATTCTCTGCCTTAGCTTTAACCACACTCAAGACGTGTAAAGAAGATTTGCTTCAAATAACTGAGGATTTTTGCATAAACTTGATAAATTTATTTGCTTAATTAACGTTTAGTGATTAGTATTAACGGTGCAGCCGTTACTGCCAGAGTCTTTTTAAAGTTTTCTTATAAAATATGTTATTTAAATAGGGTGATGTGGGAGCTCCAGGCATGGTAGGACCAGAGGGACCATCCGGTGCGTTAGGACCACCAGGCGGCCAGGGGCCAAAAGGGGACAAAGGTAGCCGTGGACCCAAAGGCCACATCGGAGATACGGGACCGATGGGAATTAAGGGAGATCAGGGAGAAACGGGAAAACAAGGACTGCCGGGGTCACAAGGACCGGTTGGCCCGAAAGGCGAAGTGGTAAATATGTATCTATATATTAAAAATTTAAATGAGAAGCTTTTTGATACTACGAGTAGCAGCTTGACCCCACTAGTGATATATCAAGTCAATTGTACCTTCTTGAGTAGTAAATAAATTTTGAATACTATAAAAATACATCCCATTGAATCAACACGTCACATCAATGCAAGCTGACCTTTGCTGTCATTTGAGTAACGCCTGCGGTCACAAAACGTGATGTATATCTTCGGCCTGTCATCTAACTGAATGTTTCCGTAATTAATTTTGATAGGGTCCAATAGGTCCGGCTGGACCAAAAGGCGACCCAGGTCCGGTAGGAGCGCCTGGACCTGAAGGGCCTCTAGGGCCGAAGGGCTCGGACGGCCAGGACGGTCGCCCAGGACCCCCGGGGCCAGCCGGGCCAGCTGGGCCCCCGGGACCCCCGGCCCCACCACCACAAATACCCATGGAGTTCTTCTCTTCGAGTAGAAGGAGGCGGAGTGCAAAAACTGATTCCTTCGAAGCCACAACTGATGATAATTTTGATGAAGGTATTTAATATCTGCGCCTTTTTAACGGCGGTCGTACACTCTCGCCGTTGTACGAGAATCTCATCACCAGACTCGCCGAGAGCTCTCGGGGAGAGTGTACAGCCGCCATAACATTCGACTATCACAAAAACCTTGCCATGACGTGTTTTGTCATATATTCCATAATAAAGAGCTTACTGCGAAAGTAAAGGTGTTTCAGCGTGAGCCTTATAAAGGGATACATACAAATCTTAAAGAATTAGTATTTGTAAAGGTATTCCGGTTTGTAGTTCAACTCCTAGGTCTATACGACAACTCTATCCGGTTTCGGAATATTCCTCCGTGTCCTAGACCTACATATATATTATTCTCTCCTCTTCGCTTCCAGAAGAAGACCTGGACTGGGTGGGCGAGGTGATGTCTGGCGTGGTGGCAGCGCGCGGCGCACTGGAGCTGGCCCGTCGGCCCCGCGGCACCGCCACCAGCCCCGCGCTCTCCTGCCGCGACCTCGCGCATTCGCACCACAACGTCACTGACGGTACTACCACCTGTATACCACCACCATAGACCTGGACCACCCAACGAGATAATGATACTACCATAGGCTTAAGAAAGCTTGAGCCTCCAGCCAACAGTTCTGGATTTAAAGACCGTTGTAAGCCATGGGTGGCAGCGTCTTAGGGTGGCGGCGTCCCCCTAAGACGCTGCCGTTAACGGTCATAGTGGATCAAAATGCAGGTTACGGTCCCGTGCAGTGTGTCTGAAAAAAAATCGGGGAAACTTAAGAGCCTTTTCAGTTATCACACAGTGCCGGTTAACGAGCGTCGCGGTAACGCAGCAGGCAATAGATTATAAGCGGCTTAACCGTGCGGACACGCGGCAATTTCAGGGCATAAACTTTGTACTCCTTTTACGAAAGACGCGTAGAATTATTTCACATACATCATAAAGGGTTCATAGTATTATAGCTTTAGATTACCTTGGAAAAACCTGACAAAGCAAAACGTGGTGTACAACATCTGTAAATTTAAAATTGGAATTTTCAGGTTTATATTGGATAGACGCTCGCGGCGCCAGCTCTCGGCCCATACAAGTGTTCTGTATGGGGCAGAGCACCTGCGTATACCCCACTAACATCGAAGAGGACGTTTATTCCGAGAAATCTGGAAGGAAATTCTCGCAGCTGGAAAATGGACACAAGGTAATACTAATAATAATAATTTTATTTGCTGAAATCACTGTTACAATGGATGTAATATTATAATATACGTGGTTCAGTTTTCCTACCTATTATTAGGCGTGCAAAAATAGATGTATTTAATTACAATTTCACGGCGGTAAGATCACCTGTCTTTACTAGGCACTGTGGACAAGTTTTTTGCCTACGTGGAATTAGGCCATTCAATATCAAAATATTTGTTTTATCCCACAGGAGTATACAATCTAAATAAAAAATTCCTTTCTTTTTATGTCTAATAACATACTATCTTTATACCTAGGCTTTGATCAATACGATTTAAATTTTCAGCATGATTCACGGACAAACATCCCAACAAATATTTTTTCTCATTTTTTATGATTTATGTAAGTAAATGTGATGTGATAATCACACAAATGCTTGGAACAAAACACAACGAACTTTTTTTATGATAATTAGGGGGCAAACAAGCAGATGGGTTACCTGATGGAAAGCAACTGCAGTCGCCCGTGCACACTCGTGACATCCGAAGAGTCGCAAGTGCGTTGCCGGCCTATATGAGGGAATTGGGAATATGGGATAAGGGGATTAGGGAAGTTGGGCCACCGGTAAACTCACTTACTGGACGAAACACAGCACAACGCGGTTCACGCCAGTGTTTCTGAACTTGCCGCAGTCCTGTAAACATGTGTTACTTGCTAGAGCAAGTTTGTTGTAACAATATATTGTTAAACAAAAACCGTCATACCAAACACGGAACAGGACGAGTACCTGGAATACAATATTTTGTGTGAGGTTTTATTTTTTACATCAGATACGTAGTTAATGCCCGGTTAACCGACCTCATTTCTTTAGGGATGTTAATGTTTCCGCCCTCAGCCTTCATCCGTGATCGGTCTATTAGATACTGTGCGAAAAATGTAAAGTATCAAAGTCTTATACACATTTAAAATGTACCTTTAAAAAAGATAGAATATTCTTTATTTCAACACAACTTAAGAACTAAACTTAAACACAATAAATGAACTGTACAAATTGGCGGTCTTACATCTAAAAGTTGTTTATTCCAGACAACCAAATAATTAAATGCGCATGTACAGATTCTTATGTTTATATTTAGAAAACGTCCGCAACTCCGTAACATTACATTTTTCCGGGGACTAATCTATCTACGTAGCAAATTTCCGCAAAATTGGTTTAGCGGTTTAAGTGTGAACTGGGGGACTTGCCATGTCCGAAATATTTTCGCTTATTCAAAGAAACGCCGAATAAAACTTACGGAAATGACAAAAATGTTTAGCTCTTGCCTAAACCCCCCAGGGATCGACGGCCGGATATACTTTAAAACTCGTAGAATAATAAGATTTAAATCTTGTTTTATTACTTTCTCATAGACTGTTATGTTTTGTTTACACGTATTAAGTAGATAAGTAGGTAACTAAATTTTAAGTGACTCAACTTGCCACTTGCTACTGAATTTTGTGTTTACATGCGGTTGTTAAGTTAAGTTAATTTTTTTTTTTATTTTTAGTTTATTTAGTCACCTTTATTATTACATTTTTAGATATTGTACGACAGCGAGGGTTCGGGTGGAGTGCAGCTGCGTTTCCTACGACTGCTGTCCAACGTCGCCAGACAGAACTTCACCTATGTGTGCGAAAACACATACATGGAACAAAGGTACGTAAGAGTCAAGAGGAGAGTAGTTTTTCCATATAAACGTTGCCTTCTGTTTTCTCCCTGGTAATGCCGGTAGAGTTATATTTTTCTTAATGAATATTAATGGCCACTATTGGCATGTTTTCTTTTTTTTTTCATAATTTAATTATTAAAAGAGATATGAACATTCAAAAACCTGAATAGAAGGCCAGATTTATCGCTGCGTTCAAACACCCAGAAAAATTATATAATAAAGGGGGCACATAGGGACACAGCTTAAGCCTTTCATTAATTTTTTATGAAAAAAATACCTAAATCGGTAAAGTTTTGGATAAGCGATCAGGGGACAACGCATCGTTGATTTCCTGTCTTCTAAAGGGTTCTTTCAATTCAAGATGCAATTGTCTCTATCGCGCTCTGCGGCCTCCCCGGCTTGTGGTTAGAGACAGCAATAGATGTTTCAAATACCTATTTTTCACTTCTCTAGCCGCTGGTTCAAATATTGGACTTGAAAACGTATAATAGGTCAATATACCTACTATAATATACAATAGTATTATCATATAGATACTATATTATTAATTTCTGTTCGCAGATCCGACATCCCCGCAGACCTGACGAGAGCTAACAATATCAAACTGTTCGGTCAGAACTCCGTCGAGTTCAAGGAGCCACAAGTTATAAAGGACACTTGCAAGGTATTGTGAAATTAAAGATAATTGGAAATAGTTGGTTGCAAAGAAATTGAATTTTTAATGAGGCTGTTAGCGACGCAGCCGTGCCGCCGTACTGAACCTTGACGCAAGAAATATGTAAAAAATGTAATTTCAATTGTCTATGGTTTTTACTGCGCATTTTGATTCCGTCCCGCCAAAAGCATTTTTTCCCCGAAGCGAGGGGCGCGGGGAAAAAAGGCGGCAGTAGGTAGTTTCAATCTTTGGTTTCAATACGAAACTAAAGTTAGAAAATAAAGTTTTTATTTCTGGCAACTTGGCAGTTCTTTTAAAGTTTTGTACGAAAAGAGAACTATCATTTAAAGTGTAGCATTTTTAACTGACTTCTAAAAAGAAAAGGGTTTCTCAATTCGACCGTATATATAGAGTGTAACAAAAATAATAAAACTTTAAATCAGCTGTGAAAGTAGCAGCGCTAAAAGGGAAGCAGGGAAGCTCATGTCGCTTGGGTCCTCACCCATACAAAACTCGCAAAAAAAATTGTCGCTTCCACCGCTGCTACTTTCACAGTTAACTCTGTACAAGGAACACATACTCACCCTAAAGCACCACTTACTTTTGTTAGACCCTGTATATTATGTTCTTTTTTTTAAAGCTGTACTTAGTCATAACCTTTTCCAGGACGGCGTCGGCGAAATAGTTCTAGAAGTGAAGACATCTCGCACCGAGCGACTTCCCATCACAGACTTCCAGCCCCTAACCTTCTTCGACGCCGAACACCGCTTCTCCTTCAAGCCCGGACCCGTCTGCTTCACTTGAACCTTGACCTATGATGGCCTCACTTAGGTTTAATGATTACTTAACTTTAATGACTAAAAATCTCCATGTCAAATTAAATGCCACTTTATTGATTTTGCCTTAGATTTTAGTTTGCTCTAAGCCACTACTAAACAATAACAAGAACAATATTAGTAGAAGCTAGAATATAAATCGTACGTCATAAAGACCCGTAATCATAGTCAGCACTTAGTACTCAAGTGCGTGATCAGAAATTTCGAGATGCTGTTTTTATTCATAAAGAAACGGCGTCTAAATTTTTTTTTGATCGTGCCCTTGGTATTAAGCTCTGAATTTAATTACGGGCCTAAATCTTTTTGAGTACGGACCTAAGTCTCTTTGGACATGTGATACAAATTATTAATGATTTATTTATAACTTGCTAAGAGTGAAAAACCATTGTCTATGCTTTGACAATATGGTATTTTGTATTTTTTTATTTAATGTTTAAAATTAAAAAGAATTAATTTACACATATATAGTAAAAATAGCGTCTATATCAAACTTTATATTGTTTTTTATACAAAAATTCCTTTTTTATTATATTTTTATCGATTGTTTTGCAGAAACATTCATTTATTTAAAATATAAACAGATATTTTATAGTCTTATTAGCATTCTTTACTTTATCGATTTTTTGATTTTGACTTGCAGCTAAAAAATTTTATTTTACTTTATAAACCTTCATTTAACTAACATTTTATATTTTAGTTGTAAATTAGATTATCCTTTATTTCTACTAAACTAAATTGATTCTTGAACTAGTTTTGTATCAATTTAAAATTCTAAGTCGTTTGATTTATTATTTTTAATAAACTTAGATTTTTTAATAAATGATAAAAAACATATTTTCTATATTTATAAAATGAATTAGTATTCTATTGGTGAACATTTTTCATCAAGTATTTAACTTAAGAAAGGGTTTCTTTAGTTATGATGTTTATTCCTTTGTTTCTAGTATATAAGTCAATAAAAATTTTTTTTTGTTTTTTAGATCATATGTTTTTAAAATATTAACCTTACTACAAAGAATGTACAAATAAATATATATAAAATTCAATTTTGCCTGGATCTGCATAGAAAAAGGACATTAAAATATCGATTCATTTACATATTTTACTATACTAGAGGACAAAAACAAGTCGTTTAAATAATAATTTATTTAATATCTTCTTAAAAATTGAAGAAGGTTTAGTATTCAAAAAATAACTTAATATTATAGGATAATATATCACGTGATAAATGAAAGATGCTAATGTATTTAAAATATAAAAACGAGCATCAATCAATAATAATACAAGTGTAAATATTTAACGCTTTATAATGTATCTTTTTGTTTACAAAAACTTTAATATTTGGTTATAAAAATAAAACATATAAAATTTCTTGTCCCAAAACTTGTAAAATTAGAATTATGTTATGGACAAAATAAAAACATTTTATTTTAAAAGATAAGGTTTTTGTAAAAATTTTTGAAAAAATAGAGCAGTCGATCTAGTTTAATAGGCAAAAAATATTATTAGTTAACGACTAAATTGTATTACCTCGAAAAGGGAAAAAGGATACTTGAATGTTGCAAACAAAAAAAAATTAAGCAATCTTATTTTTTAATTAAGTCTTATCCTAGATATAAACTATTCAAAAAATTCAGATATGCTACATCTGTTTTTATATTTAGGTTAGAGTTATTTTATACTTTTTATTATATATAAAGTTTATAGTCTATACCTAACATAGCATTTATAATTGGTTTATTCAGCTTGTTGTATACAAAAAGAAAAAGCATTTATGTTTTGGTATCAATATTAACAACTATAGAATGAGTTCCGACTTTTTAAGAATTCAATTATAAACGGAGTATAACTTTTTAACATAGGCAAACGGCTGTTGTTTTTTTATTAAAACAAATTAAACACTATAGAAATAAACCTAAATATTTCAATGATATGTGAAAAATGGTATAAAAAATTTTTTACATTTATCTATTAAGATTATATAGTTATTTTATGTATCTGTAAAATCAAGTATTAAACACTATTTTGTTTATTTAATGCCCAGAGTTCACTTTTGATTTCAAAATTTACTAAATGATTTTTTTTAAAACATTCTTATATTATATTTCTATATTGATCAGCCATTGTGTAAATAAGACCAAAGTGGTGTATTATCTAAAAATAAGATTTTAAAAAATTTAAAACAATATGATGTGATATATTTTTTTATGATTCTCATATTCCATATTAATTTTAGTAAAAATGCAAAGAAAGAAAAATTTAAATGCACCCAATCACATTAAAATTGTAGAATAGTGAATATTTTATTTATTAAATCAAAAATAATACGATTAGTTATAAGGTTTATTTACATGGTTAAATTTGTTTTTTAACATAAAAATTGTATTTCTTATGATAAATTTTAAAAAGATTCAGACGAATGATATTTTAATGCAACTTTTATTTTTAAATAATACTTAATTAAAATTATAAATATAATACATCAGAAGGTTTCGTGAATTTGAAGTTTTTTGTTACATTTTTGAAAAGTCTTCTGGCATTGCATCAAGATAAGGGTTTAGCATGTATATTGTAAGAAATTTTTGATTTTTTTAGATTGGTTTTGTAAACTTGCATTTAGCATTTTTCGCATCTTTTTAATTAAAAACATAATTTCTAAATTTTCTAAAGAAAGTCACACATTTTTAAAAACACTATATTTAAACCTTTTATAAGTACAAATACTAATTTCTAACATTTACTAAATAGTTTTAAGGGTTATTTTGTATAAATTCTCAGAATTTTTATAGCCATATAAGTTATTCAAATTTTTATAAACGATAGATATGGTTTTCACAAGGTCAATATATAATCTTATCGAATTTTAGCAAAGAAAATGATGAAATTTTAATAAAAATTATGTTGAAATTTGAATTCAATTAAATGCTTTAATAAAAATTCAGTCGATTCTAATAATTCATATAAATTCTCTCACAAAATAATACACAACCAAAAAATAGACAAAATAAATATATTTATTCTACAACAGATTTTTATGAATCTATGCTTTTAAAACAAAAAACAAGCGTGTATTCTTGTGTAATAGTTAAAATATAAAAAAAAATTTAATTTTTTGTATATTTAATTTCGGTAGTATAAAACAAAAAATTAAATTAAATAACAGACAGATTAAAATATCGATCAAATTCTTTGCAAGTAAAAATTGTATAAAATGTATTTAATATCTAATTTCTTCTTAACTAATTATATTTCTATAAATGTTTCATTGCCCATTTAATCTTGTTA